>JALPQI010000948.1:0-194105 GCA_025490895.1 Thaumatotibia leucotreta | reverse complement strand
TTCGCAATTTTTAGAAGTGGAACCTATTGTGCCTTAGTAAAAAGCTTCTATTTTTAAAGCTAAACTCTTTTATTTAAGAATATTCATACCAAAAGGCTATTTGGTAGTAAGGTCAATATTAAACAAAATTTATAATTTAAAATAATTGTCGAAATCGCATAATAATAAACGCTTGTATGTACAGTCGACAAAAAAGTCTCCTTTACAGCTCACAAGTGCAAGCATGAGCGTTCGTTGCAATCCGTGGTAAGATGTTCGTTACATCCGTGGTAAGATGTTTGCACTTGTGAGCTGTAAAGGAAACTTTTTTGTCGACTGTACATGCAGTTATTTTGCGTTACAAAATATTACTAAACTTTACTGGATGTAATTTTGTGGAATCCCGTGGTATATCCATATTAGTATAATGTTTGAGGTCATTCACCCCTTGTTGCACCGGGATATCCGACCACTGACCATGAGCTAGCGAATAGATTCTATGGTTGAACCACGAGCGAAGCGAGTGGTTCGAAAATAGAATCCTGAGCGAAGCGAGTGGTTCAAGAATAGAATCCTGAGCATATAGAGTGTTGCAATACACACGAGCTAAAATAACTTTGCAGCCCTGTGTAACACAAAACTTTTCACCTTCCTTAAGTGAGGAAACAACATAATAAAAACAACTGATCTATGTAAAATAAACTTTTATTTTAAAAAATCAAGGGAACTTTGCACTCTTGTGGATAAAACGCAACTATGCTATCTGTTTTTAAAGAATAAAAAAGCCCTTTCCGAGCAAGGAAGGTGAAAACAATACTTATAGACTCCCGAAGGTAAGAGACGTTTATGAATAAGGGGGTTAATCCTCAACCCGCAGAGTTGATCCCGCGCCCCGCGCGGCCCAGCGACGACCCGCCGCTGTACCTGCGGCTGCGGATGGGCAAGCCGGCGGGCCGCCCGCTGCCGCGCACCACGCCGCTCATGTCCTACGGCCGCAAGCGCATGAAGCCCGAGTATTGGTTCGGCGTGCCTAGAAACAGGTTGGTTTGCATTTCTTTACCGTGAGACCAACACAACGAAGAGGTCTATTGCAGTCTCGCTCGACGCAGATAGTTTCATCCATTTACAGCCTGTTTAACAATCCTTGGATAAATGAGATACCCTTTTCCCCAGGCATATAGAAGAAAAGTACAGCGAACATTTCGCTAACCCAATGTTACATTTTCGGGGTGATTAAATCTGACCTAAGTGTCAGTGTAATAATTAGGGTTAGGAATTTTGGTGGCATTAGGTGAACAGAGAACAGTGGAGTCGTTACTCAAATTGTTTGTGATTGATTGAATAATTATTTAATCAAAAATAATACATAAATATATTCTTTTTAACAGGGTTTCGCCCATTTTAAGTATTAAATAATTTTATTGTATTAATATTTGACTACCTATGAAATGAACTTCAATCATTTTTTTTATAATATAGCTTATGATTATTATATCGACGCTGGAAAGGAGAAATTGGATAAGCGACACAGTGCGTACTTTACAGGAGAGGCAAAAAACCGCCGAGATTTTCGAAAAAAAATCATTAAAATGAATTAGCAGGCCAAATCAAATAATTGAAGCATTATTTATGGACATAAATATGTTTTCTACGTGATGTTTTAATTATTTAACGTATTCAAGTGTTATTTAAGGATTTACTGTCGCTTAAGCAAAATGGTCGGAAAAATTGATTCAGGTAAAATTATCTAACCAACACGTTGTAAAAGAAATAAGGAAGGTAAAAAAGTCCACCCGAGACTTACATAACAAATTCATTATGTTAAAATGATCTAACTGCCGATGTGGCTTATTTAATATTCGGGTAAAAATATATAAATTGAAAAAAATAGCATAAATATATCAGTAAGAAATATCCACATACTTAAAATGAGAAACTATTTTAGACTAGAAGTCAGTCGTTTCAATTACAAGAGTAACATTCCGTGACTGGTAAACGAATTTACTTACACGTGAAAAAAGAAAGACACTGTTTTAGGTATTTTTATAACTTTATTCCAAAATGTAGGTAAGTATGTGAGTAAGTAATAGTTATTGTTAAGTATTAAAAACAAATATATTTTGTTTTTCTATTTGAGATCATTTCTCTTTATTTTAAAACATGCAAAATCAACAAGGATAACTCGTTATTGAGCCGACAATAGTTAGTACCTACCTACAAACGAGGCACTTGAAAACTATCTACTTTTAACAACCGTACCTGTTGGTATGTTTATCCACCGTATTACGTTATGATAACACTTAAAAAATAGTTTTATTTAGTACCTATTTTTTTTATTTTTTATTTATTAAAGTTCCAAAAACATTTTATTTAACGCAGAGTAACAATTGACAGGACAACCCCTCTGCCAAATGTTTCTACATAACGTGACAAAGAATAATAGCAGACATTTATGTATGCAAATTGTTGGTAACTATTTGACTGACATTTCATTCATGCAAGTTAGGATAAGTGACAGTAGTATTCTAATGTAAATTCAGATAAAAAGGGATACCTAAGCGACAAATGGTTCATAAATAAATGTAGGGGTAAAAATGGATAAACGCCAATAATTCAGATATCATAGTCAAGTAATATTGTCTAACCGTCTTAAATTTTAAATTAAGATAAAGGTAAAATTGACCAAACGACATAAGAACATATAATACAGTCAGGTAGAAATAGCTAACCCACAAGTGATGATTAGTTATTACACAGCAAAAATATCCAAGTAAAATTTAACCTGTCATGACAAATAGGTAAAATAATCCAAGATTCATTATGTTGAATTATATTTTATCTAATCTCCATTTTCTTAAAAGTTGTCAAAAACCAAGTCGTTTAGTAATAAAAAATGATCGAAAGTTCTCTAAATCACCGATGGGATAAGCGACACAAAAGTTGTCAGATGGATACGAAACCTAGCTCATTCGACGCAGAAAAATTTGCCGATTCTAACGGTGTATATAACTCAATATCTTCAAAAGTGTCGCTTATCCAATTTCTCCTTTCCAGCGTCGATATAATATTTATGGGCTGCGAGAAAAGTAGAACCTTGAAAATCAAATAAATATATTATCTCATTTATCAACATTTTTATTGAAAATTAATATTTTTCTTGATTCTCAAAAATAAAATTCATGTTATTTATTTAAATTCATTGATAAATCCAACTTGAACTAAACACTATTTCGTTATTATTTTATAAGTTAATCATTTATTCAAGTAAAACATGTTTGTAATATCGACTCCACTGCTCTCTGTTCCATAAATGCCACCAAAATCCTAACCCTAGTAATAATGTTCCAATTTCAAGTTGACAAAAGTGCAACATAGATCCTTGTAATATTGGCGCAGCAATTTATCTGACAGATATATTTTATTCGAGAATTGTGAAATAGGCCCTTAATTTCGATTCTTAGAAGGCCCGGAGCCTATTTCTCAAAAGCTTGTAATTTTTAATACAAGCGGAAGTCCTTTTCTAATGTATAGTATTAAAAAGAGACTTTCACTTGTGTTACAAGTTACAAGCTTTTGAGAAATGGGCGCCTGGCCTTGACTTTGCGTGACCAGAGTAATGGTGGTAAGGGATACCATAGGTTGGATCGAGAGAGCCGTCTCATTTCTTAATGTTAGCTTTAAACATTGAATAAAACTTACAGCAGTCCTTATGTGGTTCTTTGTTCCTTCTTTTGTACCAGCTTCGACCTCATCGATTCAATCATGTGAATAGAGATTGAAACAAATGGCAATACGCAACCAACAGACACGTTAAGGTATAAAAGTTTTCAGTAAACTTTCGTGTTATAGATGTTTGAATGAGTTTTGATATTTTAAAGTCACGAGCGTATTTTAAAGTAAATATAATTTCAAACGGTTGTTAATACAGGGTGGACGACCTATTCAAGTTCCTGACTCACTGGGTGCCGGACCGGTACGGGCCGCTGGGCGACGTGTCCGCGCAGGGCTTCGAGCTGATCGACTCCGACACCGAATGGGACGACGACGACCACAAGCCACACAAGGTGAGCCCTCGCACTTAGCATGGCCTTCTGAGGATTTCGCCAAACTAACATTTAGGTGCTATAAGGGTTATATCAGCACTCGCTACTCCCTGGCATGGCTAACGGTCCTGGCGTTTAGTCCAGGACTCCGAAACTCCCAACTAACATTTGCTGTGTATGAAGGTTTGTACTGTTAGCAGTCGCTACACTCCCAGGCATGGCTAATGGGGCTGGCACATTCCGCCAGATTCCGCTCAACTAACATTTAGGCGCTATACGGGTTCTAATTGGCCTATTTAAATTTGAAGTTTAGCACTCGGTGTGCTAGTGCCTTGCATGGCTCGCGGTCAAGCCTCTGGATGCAGGGCTCCCAACTAATATTTAGGCGCTGTAAGGGTTATATTGGGATTTCAATGGCATATTTTAGTCTTGAGGTTCTGTGTAGACGTGGTGCGCGTGGTTGTACTCGCAAAGTTATTTATCGTCACTATATTTCTTTAAGTAATATCAGTTAATGCGGTGCTATGAGCGTCTCCTAGGATATACGAGTACATTGAGGTTAATTACGGGACAATAAGAAGTTCGACGACGCCCAGTGCTTAAAGCATTCTATAGTTGTACTTTTATATATATACTTGTATAGTCATGTTTGTTAAGCGAAATAGTAGGGGCAACTGAAACGCTTCATATATTTATTACTTATGTCAAAAAATCGCTCCGGGGAAAAATGGAAAATATGTTTCAGTTACCCAACTTAGATATATGTGTATAATATGTATAAACGTTGAATTCTGCCTCGACTGGTCTCTTTCTAACAAACACAAACTATAATGCCAGTATGGCTCTAGATTATTCTATTAGGTTATCCTGCTCATAGCTATTTTAATCTGATTATTTTTCTAAAATCTTATAGGTTAGGGAAATGGTATATTTTAATTTATTTGCATGTAACTGAACTGATAATATAAATATATATTATTCAAAGTGGCAAGTTATCAAATTAAGGACTCTACTCAGTTACTAATTTAATTTAATGCGCGGGTTACACGGGACTAGTTTCCAAGCCTGCAGGTTAGCTAGTTATCTTACTATTAATACTACCCATGCTTGTAAACATGTTAGTGCTGTCTACATGGCGCCAGTAATTACATGTAAGCCAGTGAGGTTCCATTGCAGTAACGATAATAACAAATCCTTAATACATTTAAGTAATATTACTTTTGCCCGATACATAAAGCTAATACCCAAACCAGAAAAGTACAACCATGGCCCCATTTCTCGAATGATATTAAACTAATAATATTAGTCACGATAAAAGTTTTCTCAAACTTGCAATAATATGTTGTAGTTACGTGCCTAAAAAGCGGCCGAGAAGTACCTCGTTGCTGGCCTAGGCCTCTTTTTTAATTTTCATTTGACATAGGGTTGTGACCTGGCATCTTGGCTTTTAGCCAATAATTATCTGTAAGTAATGTTAGTATAAAAAATGATTGGCTGATTTTTGCAGTTATAATTAGGTATTTAAATAATATAATTTAAAATATGTACAATGACTACTGAAAATAATATTAAAAACACAGTATTATACGGTGCAATCCATCGGCCCCGATCACCGCATGCGATTGATTGGACCCGTCGTCTAATACCGCTTTTAAAAAGTAATAATTTGCAAATTTCTAACAGGTCAAACTTAAAAAAAAATGAGGTGTCGGTGTCGTATTTGACTTTTGTTGTGTTTCAAAGACTTAGTTATGTTTATGTAGTTGACCTATAATTTCTTAGAAAGAAGATACATTTTTTTGTTTCATTTCTTTGCATGTTTGGGAAAACCATTATACATACCTCGGCCATTCCATGTCCACATGTATTCGGCCGGCAACCAGTCACTTCCCGGCCTCGGTAGTAATATACTATTAATATCATTCGAGAAATGGAGCCCAGGCCATTAGAGGGGGACGCCACGAATAGTACTGCGAGGGATTAAAAGCTATCTTGGTGTTAGCACTAGCTTACCTATATGCATTAGCCTTGAAGTATGTAAGCTAGATTTACTAGCTAGACTAGCGTGTTAGCATATACATGCATACTTGTATTAATAACGTGCGGCCCTGGTTTAAAAGCCTAGTTTCTTGTAAAAAGTAAAGTTTCAGAACAGAGATCAGCGATAGTTATCTCGTACTAAAATACTAGGATCGCCTGCCTAGAACCTCAAGGACTATCTTCGACTGCTTATTGCTTATATAAATTGTAATTTTAAGGTACTCAGACACGGTTAAAGCTATAACACAATAAACCCATATTCCAATTCCAAAAAAGATTCATAATACATCTCTAATCGGTAGCTGATCCTTTTAAAGCATATGAATCATACCAGCTAAGCCTGGAGGCCAAGCCTATCTACTATAGCGCCGTAAAACAGGTGCTAAGTGTCGCCTAAATGTTTGTTGGGCGCGCAGGGCTTCGAGGTGATCGACTGGGACTCCGTATGGGAAGAAGAAGACCACAACCTGCATAAGGTGAGCCTTGCTACTTTACTGGTCCCGCGCTGGAGCCAGGGTCTCCAATCTGTATAACTGTTAGAGCAACTTATACGGACAATCTATTTATAAAGAACGTTGAGGAAATAACAACACACAACCCCCTTAAGACTTCGTAACGGGCACACATTTTTATTGTTTGGTCAAGTGTTTTCGTTTGTCGTTGTATTCCCAAAAATCAAAATATAAGGGAAGCCAACCTTTTGAGTATTCATTCATTAGTTTTAAATATATCTAGATTCTATAAATTCACTTTTTTTGTAAAGTTTTCGATTTTTCCTAAGTTGATTGCTCAGTTTGTCTATACAAACTGAGCAATCAACTTAGGAAAAAACCTAGAAAATTATACAAACTCAACGGAACAGCAATAGTGCTGTCCCGCTGAGTTTGTATAATTTTCTAGGTACGGGTAACATAGTTATGGCATTTAAAGAAGAGTCAAACGAAACCTATTTGTGAGAGTTTAAACGTCTTAATTTATCGCTTGCTATAAGGACTAAATTGGCATGTACCTTTATACAAACGAAATGTGCTTTTCGACAGTAGAAAACAAAAAAAAAGTAAATAACCTAAAAATTACATTATTTCATAATCATAATCACCCACTTTTAGAACACAATCTTGTTTATATCACCAACTTAAAACCTTAAACCTTGAGTTCACATTCATTTTTAGTTAAAGTTATTGATATTTACAAAATATTCGTATTATCGTAAAAATATATCTGCGAGTGTATTTTACGATTTGTGTCAAGACGTCAAAGCTATGGAAAGCCAGCCTTTGTATGTGTTTACATTTGTGTTTTCTACTGATGAACGATTAATGTGCCCTTATACCTACTCGAAGCAACCGATGAAGTAGGACGTTTTTACTAAACCGCTCACATTTAAGTATGATTATGAATGAACTGAATCACAGGTATGAATAGTTGTAAGGATTACATTGAAATACAATTCATGATATCACATACGATGATGCCATTGGGAGTAGTGATTCGCTGCTCTAAAGTTTGTTGTTTCTAGACATGTAGAGTAGGTATATATCCGTACTACTCAATTAATTAAAGCTCCCGGTCAAGCGACCCTGTCGTCTTTTCACGAGAGCTTCGATATTAGATTAAGACGTTAGCTGCCCAGCCAAAATCTTATTACCTCTCGAAGGAGCGCTTTCATGTAAGCTTGCCTCCATACTAAAATTAAGTTTGTTTTCCTATGATCTAAGCTGAAATTATGATCTGTCTCCAACTATAACTAGGGTTCCTAAGCTGAGTACAGCGTCACTTCACCGCGGCAGTTGCTCGGTGACTGTCGGGTCCGACTGAAATTAGTGCAGCTTTTGATACTGTGCTGCTAATAAATTGTTTAGCGTTTTGAACATTTACACTTTGTAAGTGACTCAACTTGTTTAACTATGAATTAATTGAATAAATTGGACATAATATATATTTGAGTTCGTTTTAAGAATCCACACCGTACTATTCACTCAAGTTTATATTTTAAGTAGTTCATTTTACTCTACTGTGTGTAGTAGCGATGTCATACGAAAATATACCTCGAGATTACAATCACGACCCATCAAGATAAGGGCAACTGAGTGACATATTTATGAGCGCATCTCGCGCGCGCACAATTAATGAGTAGTAATTAGCGAGTGCTGAGCCGCTGATGATGTAAGTGTTGTCGCAGGGCGAGCGCACCGGCAGCGCGGGCGACGTGTCCGACATCACTCGCGAGTCCTGGGAGGTGAGTCTCTACCCCCTTTACTACCTTATTGTTACACGTTTTTAATTGATCTTTTACGCATGTTGTGCGTACTTACCTATCTCTATTTGTTTGATTCATATCAAAGCTACTAAAAGTATCTAGCACTACATTCGTTTTTATGTTGAATGGAGTTTAAAAGTGGTAAATACGAACATCAATAATATTATTATATGGTAACATATTGTGCTGTAAGACGTTGTGCATTCAGAACTGGCCCTAAAAATAAGCCACTGCTGAATCGGTTTAAAACAAGTTAAATATTTGTATAAATGTATACAAACAACTAGAGGTACAGTTCGAACTAAAAGCGTGTATCAACGTTTTTACTTAACAGCAACTTGTTTCTTAATTTGGATTTGTGAATAACAATGCTTCATTAACACAGTTTTTGCCGTCAACATTGCATCTATATCCCACATTCCACATCAGTACACATTGAACATGATTGTTTTGATATATGATCAACTCTTTTTAAAATTGCACTATGAGTATGTATGTTTACCTTGTTTGCATATTATAATACGTGTTTGCGCACACGCCGCCGCGAACGGAGCGTCGGCTCAGCGACGCCTGCCGTTCCGTTGTAGCCCGATCTTTATAGGTACATATACATTTCTTGTAGCGCTCCGCTTCACTAATTCACATCACATTGTTAACTGGCCATAGTTGTACTTGTATCAATAGCAATATTGTGGCACTTGACTAATTGTAATTGGTGCAATTATACTAATTTTATACAATTTTCAAGTGCGAGGCGTCTAACTTATTTACGAACAACGAACGAAGCTACTGTATTCATAACTACTACATGGTAATATACTACTTAAGCATACAAACTACTACCTACTACCAACATTATCTTTTACCAAGCGATATTAGGCACACAAGGCATTAAAGTACACTAGTACACATAATAACTTTTTAAAACTATCAGTAATCGGACAATATTATGATGACCTGTGAATGATTTTATTACAGCATTTTGAATTGTCGTGAGTTTTTCCATTGCATATTTTGCGCATTACCTATGAATGCGGGTCGCGCGGCATATTGTCTGATTATTGCGGTACGTATTCGAGTATATTAATTGTATGTGTGTGCGGCTGCGTAGCTGCTGAAGGCGCCGTACGTGAAAATATATTCGATAATGAAGAGCCAGGCGGAGGCGCTGGGCGACTCGCTCGGCGAGGAGCCGCGGCCTGAGGTACTGTGCGCACGCCGGCGGCTGCGACTCGGTGGGCCCTGTCTTCCCTGTCTTACTTCTAATCTAATCTTCTAATCCCCTCATCTTATACATTACCCAAACTACATGTCAAAACAAAAAGGGCTTATCCGAATCGCAGCCTGCCTGATCGAGTAGCGCAAGTGTACCGCACCCTATTTTAGAGAATGATCTAGTTTAAAATGCACCAATGACTCTAGACTTACATACATATATATAGTCGTCAAAAATGTTAACAATGTATGACTGTTAAAAGTAGTAAGCTTAATGTTAGCGTGAATGTTCTCCCATTGTTTATACTTTGCTTCCGAAACCGATTAATGTTAATACATATTTGCACTGCAAAAACCGGTTTGATTTTCATGAAAAGTGTTGTTTTAGATTTAGTGTAGTATCATCACTTGTTATTAGTTTATTAGTGTATACCTCGAGTTGTAACGAAGCGTGCACAAATCCGCGCGGGAGTGCCGCAATAGGCAGCACAGAGTCGTTAGGTAAGCGACGCTGCCCGCCACCCCACAAGTGTTTAGTCTTGCACTGTACTTGTTGCTATCCGTCACAACTTAATTGTATGTACAGTACGGGAAAACCGAATTGAGATAAATAAGATTCTGCAAATAGCTTCTGTTGTTATCATTAGTGGAATTTGCAGCATGCGAGCAGCTCATCCTTAACTTTGTATACAATAAACAGAAAACTAGGCAGCAAGAGATTTCCTCGCATTATGTACGCTAGCAATGCCATGATAAGTTGATAATTCACCCAAATGGAAAATAATCCTTCATTTCCGAACCGGTCTTGTTTGACATGAATCTACGATTACATATGTATAAATATTGACTTCTAATAGGAGCTCAAAAATACCCCTCGAAAACGATTTGTGCAATAGGGATGATGACTGTAGTTAAAATAAATTATTTAACATTATGCACGACATAATACACAAAGAAATTATTACTAAGATGTAGATTGCAGTAATTTTTGTACAGAACTTTTATTTAATAAATTGAAAAGAACATAAAAGAGTAGGTCATTTGGCAGTACTCAAACGTGACGTCACTTTTGAGTATTTCATATAAAATTCCATACTATTCCATAGTGGGGATCGTTTTGACAGTTCGAAAAAAGATGCTGATTTGACTTGCCAGTCATCATGCCCATTGGGCCAAGGTGGGCAGAACATACTCGTACATACACCAAGCAATGTCCGCGCAACATTTTTGACAAATAGATTATACTTGTAGTATAGCCAATTAAAATTTAGATGGACCAATCACTCAACTACTTTTTAATAGCAGTTCTCATGTTTTATTTGTTGGGGGGCTTGAATAAATAAAATTAAAACATATATCATATATTTTATATCAAATCATGTCGTGCTCCACATAGGAACTTGGAATAGGTTTTATAATATTGTATTTATTTTCACTAGACCTCTCTTTTTGCTGTTTAATGTCCTAGCCTATCGTGTATAGTTTCCAAGATATTTAAATTGCTGATAATTAATTGATACCTGTCCGGCAACTACTTCTGCCATAGTGCAACCCGCGATAACTATGAAGGTGAGTAAGAGAGAGTGCGAAATACTTTTTTACTTAATGTATAAGATTTGAGGGCAAACGGGAACGTATATTGCATCTAGGAATGAATACATTTCATTATTAATCTTATTACTAATTATTAATCGTACTTTTTATACGGCTTCCTTCAGTTCTAACATCTACATTGTCGTTGTCTAAATCTGAAAATTTATTATGTCAGTCGAATCAAATTGACACTTCATTTAAAAATCTTTCAGTGAATAAATTAAGTTGTTTTACCGTAATTCCACATTAAACTGGCAAACACAGTTGTAAGAACCTAAAATTTTTGCCTATCTGCTAAACAAATGGTAAGTCCTGTTAGTAATCCTCTAAATACACACTCGCAATAGTTACATGAATATGATTTGAAATCTCTGTAAATCGAATACAAAATATGCAGAAGGACCATCTCTGTTTATTATCTACGTCATAAATTTACTTATAGTTAATTCATAAGTTTGTTATCGTTAACATTTATAATTATTTCCTTAATTTGTATTAGTAAACCGTCTTTTGTACTCATTCCATTACGACCTTCAGTAAGCACTGCTGCATAATATAAGTTCATGCAACTGGTACAGAATGAGGGGAATAATAAAAATAATACTGGCTTGCGTGTAAAAATAGCTGCAGATGCCGGGAAACCAAACTTAGCAGGCTGCGTATGTATAATAGAGATACAAAGCCTGCTAAGTTTGGTTTCCAGGTAAAGCAAGTATAGTGCTTTTCTCAAACTTGCAATGAAATAAAAAATTGGAAGTCAATTTCACAGTACCTACACAAACAAATAAGTCAAAGAACGATTACACGTATTTTTTTAATTGTGTATGAGGTAAACTTTTTCCGGTTTTAATTTTAAACGCCAAGACGTTGTCACGTTGTAAGTTAGTGCCGGTATTGAATTTATAAAAAAAAATTTGGTAGTATAATCTGGTCGGTAACGTGACTATACTAACGATTTGTATAAGCTCTGAAATGGAATTCGAGATCAAAAATGTAAACAATCTATGACAATGACATGACATTACAAAATCAATGTTAAAGTGACATTCCAGGGGTATAAAACGTTTTATATCGAATGTAGTTTTTAACACCTTTTAAATTAACGTCGCATTTTGAGATTAGTTTTTTATTTTATTTTATTTATATCTACACTTACAACTATCCTTACCGGTACTAAACCTAAGACAATGTTTTATGTGTAGATGTAGATACGCGAAAGTCAAAGTATGTTCGATACACAAAGCATTACAATCGTAAACATATTTTTGGATATGACAATAAAAAACATACGGCTGAGTGTTCACAGTTCCTGATTACAAAAATAAAACCTAGAAAATTTGCTAGAATGATGTAAATAATCAACATAATCAATGTTTGAAAACGAATGTCGTGTTACTTTAATATTTAGGATAGTCGGGGAACGAATTCCAGTCTGCATCTTAGTTACGATCGAATCTATTTCGATTAAAATATGAAAATGATTGATTTGTAGGTAAAAATACTAAAATCTGTATTAATGTACTTTGTAATGCAAAATTTTAGGAGTTTTTAAGAATTCATAAAACAGTCATTTGGTTCACCCTCTTGTTTTGATTTTTGAAGTCATCATAAATTTAAGAGTCAAACTCTTGTCGGCGTAACTGATGAATGTAGCTGTCTCCATCTAACTCTATCTAAAGCCGCCTCCTTGACTTCCTTGTACGACACAACGTCTACTTTCTCCTTTATTTGTTTCATGTAACTTCTTCTAGGTCTCCCTCTTCCTCGCTTTCCTTCAATCCTTCCTTCTATTATGTTTTTTATTAAAGCGTCATGTCGTATAAGGTGGCCAAACATTTTCCCTCTTCTATTTTCTATTATCTTTAACAAACTCCTTTTTTCATTCACTCTTTTAAGCACTTCTTCATTTGTGATTTTTTCTGTCCAACTTATCTTCTCCATTCTTCTCCAGCTCCACATTTCAAAGGCTTCCAGTATCTCTCTGTCCTTTTGCGTCATGGTCCACGCCTCACACCCATATAATGCTATACTCCAGATGAAAGTTTTGATGAGCTTCTTTTTGGTTTTTTGTGTTATGTTTGAAGTCATTAAATATTTCTTGTTGTTAAAAGCCAGTTTTGCTAATCCTATTCGAATTTTGATGTCAGGTGTGCACCTGGAGTCTGCTGTAATTAAACTACCGAGATATTTGAAAGATTTTACAGTTTCTAATGGAGTATTATCTATTTTAATTATTTGGTTAAAGTGTTCCAATCCTGTTTTTGATGTGGTTAAAATCTTGGTTTTATTTACATTAATTTTGAGTGAGAATTCTTTAAACACGCTGTCCATGGTATTCAGTAGCAACTGTAGGTCTTGGGGCGTATCTGCTATTGCTGCAATGTCATCTGCAATCGGATGAATTTGATTGTTTCTCCGTTGAATTTCACTCCTACGTCTGTCATTTCCCTAATTTTTTGTATGGCTATTTCAATAAATGATTTTTGAAGTACATAGTTATAAATGCGAACCCTCTTAAATGGTTCTTAGTGTAGTTACCGTATTAAATTACGAATAAACTAGTTATTGTTATAACTGCGAACCAAATGTTTAAGATTTCTTATCATTGCCAGTAGTATAGATTAAACACCTCACATTTTATTCAAAGTAGCGAAATATATAATTAAAAAAAATTAAATATTCCGCTTAATGTTTTGTAAATACATAAATATAATAAAATATAATTATTATTTTTTGTAAATATCTAAATATTCTACGTACCGTCAGTGACGGTAAATACGCATTTTTTATAAGTATTTGAATGATTTTAGATTACCTCCCTCACGTGATTATTTTTTTGTGGTGGTATCCCATTTGTTTACATTTTTGATCTTCAATTCGATTTCACACCTTACTTTGAAATTTTGACTAAGTTATGAAATGTTATCTTAGTAATCATCGCCTTTGCGGGTTTATCGGAAGTATTAAAAAAAATCGTTATACCGTGAAGTGATCCTAAAATCACTACCAATCGGAAGCTGCTTGATTACCTTACCTATTCATTGTTTTATATTTACGAAGATTAGCCATTATCCTTAACCAAAACGGAATCCGCATGTGTAACCACAGATACCAGACAGCTTAATTTGAAACCACTGTGAATTGTAATGATTTCCCAGCCTTTGGACGGCCATTTCCGCTGCGTGGTAGGCTTGGGACCGCTACAATGTAACGACAGGAGTTCAATTCACTAGTTAATTGCGTATTTGATTCTACGCTATGCAAGTTTGCACGTGCAAATCAATTCCCTATCAATCTAGTCATCAAGCGGTAATTGGAGAATCCATGACGTTATTTATGTTTCTATTTACCAAAAGAAATTGCGATATTCTCAAATCACAAAATACGAAGGTTATGTCTACATTTGTTTTGAAATACCGAATAGGGAAGTCTCAATAACATTTTATTTGAATAAAAATTAACAATTTTACCTTGACCTGAGTTCTCGTATATTCCGTTAAATAAAATGAATCCGAAGGTAATGACCTAATGACCGACGGTTCTAGCACCGGAAGATCACTAATGTATTTTTCCATTGTTTGTCATGAATTTTTTTAGTTAACATTAAATGATATACAATTAGGGTAAAAACGCTCTTTATAACTGATAATGTAAAAGCAATAGTCACTTTGTAGTAGGATCGAGTCAACTACATGAAGACTAGCAGATTAGAATAACTAGCACTTAAAACCAATTAATAATACGTTATTTAGGAATATCTACTTAATTATTGCGGGTTGACGTGGATAATTGTTTACGCGGTCTTATATACAACCCAAGTAAAAATGCAAAACAATTGATGCGCTAACAATTATAATGATCTTGTCCAATTATACATGACAGTTGATCCGTGTACCTAGTGTCACATCGGGACAGCTACTCAGCCTCCTAAGTGATGTTGATACGTATTTGCATTGCTCACGCCCAATGAAACTGCTTCAATTAAAGTTTTACGGGTTTGTCTCGTTATCATTCTGCTCAGTCGGGATGTTAATCGCCACTAATTGAGGGCCTCGTTGTCTCGACATAACATATTGTGTATGATTTATGCACGGGCCGGGTTCAAATGCAAGCCATGTGCGCACTGCCGCCGCAGTGTCGGCGGGCCGCTGGGGCGAGAACTAAGGTAATTTGCGCTGCCTTCTTATGGCTTGTTTTTCATTTAGTTTAAAGCTCTTTTGGCAGACGGTGCGTAATCGTGTTTGTTACTCCAGTCATTATCATGCGTGACGTAAAGCGACGCAACTGTTAGTTGCCTAAAACGCGTATAGATTAAATATAAGATTAGGTATAGGTATATATAAACGATACAATGTTCAAATTAGTAACTAATGAGATTGTGTATGATTTACACGCTCACTGTCCGTGTCCCAGACGTAGAAACACGCCTAGCCTGTATTGCGTAGCCGTATCTAAGCTTCACCTGTCAACTTGCCAGGCCATTAAAACCTTAAAATCGATTATGGCCTCATTTCGTATTAATTTTTCATAAAAAACACACTTGTTTTGGCTTATTTTGATCGTATGGCTGTTAGAAACCGTCTTTGCGGTCTTTGAATCTTTAAGTCTCGCTGGTCTCGCTCGAAAGTCTTTAGAGTTCGATTCTTTAAACCTCGAAATATTATTTTTTCATTACACTAGTAACATTTAAATTAACAATCATATTACAATTATTGAGGAGAATTTCAACAGGACGATGGATCCTCTGTTTATTACGCCTATAAAAACAAATTCGATAAAAAGTTTGTATATCTTATTGTAATCCTTGGATTAGTTATCTACCGAATAATATGTATGTGGGAGGGTGTAGCGGTATCAAATACAAAAGATACTTATGTGGCTTTCGCTCGTAAATATCTGCTACGTCACACAATCGAACCATCAAACTTCAACACGCCCTTAGTGACGTCCTCGGAATATGACGACATCGTAATCGAAAAATCAGTACCTATTTCAAAAGTGACCTCCTCATACAAATTACTTCCGACACTAGAGTATAATATTGGCTTTGTGTAAAATTGTCTTATAATTAGATATTTAACTATATATTGTTTATTTATTCAAACCCTTTACATACCATCTTGTACCTACCTGATCATTAGCATTACATCACATTGAAACTTATGTATTTTAACAAAACTAAAATAATTTATTGAGTCTTAAAATAAATAGCTTATCAAGTTTTTATTACCGTAACCGTTATTTATTACCGCGTGTTATTTATTCCAATACATCAACAAAATAATTTCACCTTTTATCGGTGAGTTACGAAACTTTGAGACATAGGTAGGTACATCATTAAGTATACTTGTTTAGATAAAACTAAAAATACTTAATTGATTCTGTCTTAAAATAAATGGCTTTATTACTTTTAATTAGCGTAACTATTATCTAGCCGTGTGTAGATATCGGTTAAGAAGTACCCAGGTCATCTAAGACAGAATCAATTAAGTATTTTTATGCCTGATACCAGTATCAGGCATAAAGAATGTTGTTTTTTAGTTTTATTCCAATGCAACCTGAATTACGAAGGTTAAGCTCATTAACAGAGTAAACGTAACGCGTTTTTAAGAACAGAATAAATTGCTTTATTATATTAGATATATGTTGTCTAAGAGATACCGGTCTATCTATCCGTCGATATATGTATTGTCACTCAATTCGGTGCATGTCTTCGACGAAGATTACCAGTGTTCCTAATTCTGGTGGCATGTTTGAGCTGTGATAGGGACTTCTTATTTATCGACAACCGATATAATATGATTAAGAGTAGAAGTAAACAACATGCAATTCTATCGCGATTGAGTGATCTAATTTTTAGGAGATTATAAATAGAAGTTAAAAAAAAGTATTTTATTGTTTCTTTAAAACCAGAAAATTTTGGTAAAATATGACTATCGATTTATTTTACAGAGAAAATAATGACGAAACACTTATTAGCACCGAAACAGACGTTGAAAACGAAATTAATATGTAAATGTTAAAACATTGAACTGAACAAGTTCAGGCATTCATAAGTTGTTTAAAAATAGATTGCTCTTTAGTGGTGAGACTGCCTGTTGTTTACCTCTACTTTTAATCTTGTTCTATAATTTATCGACATAATTATGATATGAATATCGGTAGTCGATCAATGAGAAGTCCCTATGACAGCTCAAAAATGCCACAAGAATTCCGACCACTGTTGATTACTAAAAGCAAGTTTTGTTTTAAAAATAACTTCAACAGACACAATACTTCATCGTTGAACTTATAGTGTAGATGTAGCGAGGCTCGCGTCTACATTTTTGGAACTGGCATATACTTAACGTCATGATGGTGATCTTCAAGGCGGGCGATTACAATATAGTCATGGCGACGCTTTATGTTTACGTGAACATAGTCTGAGCATATTAACACAGTTGGCCGTTATGTGTACCTACTCCATGCCCGTCATGCAAAACTTTCTTTACAAAATATGGTCAAGAATACAACATTAAAACCTCTCGCAATGCTCGCGAGCACCCTGTTTAACCAAAACACCGAGAAACAATTTGTATAATTTATACTCCACCCTACCATTCCTACCACTAAGGCGGTATTTCAAGTTTGTAGCGATTATCTATCCGGTTTAAACATATATTTACTTCACAAGGACAAATGCACATGTAATTCTAATTAATGAAATTGTATTACCCGATCCCTTATCTCGACATTCTACTCAATTAGCGTGGTTTGAGGTTTCCCTGATAAACATAATATAATCTAAAATATTGAATCATTAAATTAGTACATGTACGGGTCATAAACATATTAAGATATTTCCTGAACGCCAGCATCATTTATAAAAAAATACGTGCGTTCCACTCCTAAGAGTATGGAGTATCATCACGCCATACACTCTGCCATTGAAGAGTTAAATCAAGTTACCCTTTTCTTAGTAGATATGAGGAGTACAGCCTATTTTGATAGATGCGTAGGTAATCTGTGGTTGTTAAAGTGGAACTGGCAACCTATAAGACCAATATTTGAAGCCTTACGCGCTAGCGGCACCCAGCGCAAGCACAACCGCTTCGTTAATCCGGCCGGGCCACTACGTCACCTCCGCGCCGCTGCCGCCGCCGCCGGGTCAAACGCGACGCATTGACATTCCACCCAATGTCGTCACGTTGCTTCGCGCCTTTCCAATCATTATTACTAACTGCTGCCGCGTAATTACCTATACCCTGATTATTTTATCTATAAACCTTACCCGGCTTCCGCTGTACAGATATGCTACGTGGAAATTTCAATATGTACTACAGAATATGCATCATCATGTTTGTAATGCGATGTCTTTAGGACACAATATAATTTTCAGGAAGCTTATGATATGTACAATTGTACATTAAGACTAAACTTAATAAGTAAGTAGAAATAAGGGACAAAAGTGGCATAGTTAAATGACAAATAAACATATCATAAGAAGGGTAAAATCGCGAAGTAAATATTGCCGTTGAATCAGCCAATAAACACCCCATCCAATATAAATTCATGAAATATACATTCGTATATTTGCTGTACATTAGTTTAAATTGATCCTCAATCGTTATCTTTTTTGTATAGATATTATAAGAATTAAATATTTTTGCCGTTTTCATAGCATAGTAAGGCTAACTAAAAGAGCTATGGAGTCAAAATTGTGTAGTCTTCTGGAATTGAAAAATTAAATAATTGATTAACAAGTATACTTTCAACTAAACAATTGTTACTTAATCGCGTTTAGATTTATCAACATTTCCCAGTGTCGTAAGTCGCAAGTTTTTAAAGATGCCTCGGCTTTGACCGTTGTACAAATTAATACATTTATTACATGGAACAATAAATGTGTAGATATTCGCGATTCTATCTACTGTACAAATTAACAAAATTATAGTGTTGCACTAAGTCTTAGTCCGGCCCTGGCCGCAGGGCGTATAACAGTCTCTACTCCATAGCTTCTTTAGTTTATTCACAAACAAACTGGCATAGCATAATACCTACGTCAGCGGACAATAAATTTGAACTCATGGTTTATAAACACAGAGTTAACAAAAATTCTGAAGATCATTTACTTGTAGTGTAATTGTAAATGTAATGTAAATGAATACAAAATGCCATATTTATGAAAAGTTTGTACAACATTTACTAAGTATTTTTTTATGTTGCCTATACAGGAGCATTCCATGAAAACATCTACTTTTTGTCGCTTACGACACAGAATATATAAAGTACAGAAGCTTCACTGCTTTGATGTTCACAAATGCCGGCTTTTTATGTGCCTACACAATTATTATTACCAAACAAAACGACGCGCGAGGCGACGCGAGCAGCTAAAATGGGCCGTATTGCGTGGCGGAAAGGTCGCTTATAAGCCGCAGACCGTCGAAAACAGGGTTGTCAAATTATTGAACACTAATAAAATAACGAACAGCGCTATGAGGCGTCTGACAAATACATTACTGCAATGATATCTACGGCGTTAATAGCATTCGTCTTGATAGCTAATTGAACAACAAACACCGGTTTCGCGGGGGCAAATCTATACTGACGTTTAATAGTGCGAGGACACATTAAACTAATTTTATTATTTGATATCGATAAAAATGACGTAAAACCGTTGTGTAATTTCAAGAATTTGAATGAAAAAGAAAACTACATACACAAAAATAAACTTTTTGAGGTCTTAACTATCTTTAATATTTAATATAAATTTCAAAATATACTATCAACATTTTTTCTACATTTTCAGACTTTAATCTTCGTCGCTTGGGTGACAATATCCATTTTAGCCAACTAAACGACCTTTCTAGGTCAACTGTAATTGGAGCAAATTCAAACAATTTATAGTTTTAATGAATTTCTGTTTTATGACTCAGTTCTATTTCTTTTCTGATTACCAAATCATTTAATGTTTTTAAAGTTGAAATGCCGACGTTTTTCTCTAACACTGAAGTTTTTTGTGGATAATTTTGTCTTAGGGATTAAGACGTAATCTTGATAATATATGTACTTTTAACTTATGGACAATATTGAAACTGGCTTCTAGCTAGACTTAAATTTTGTGTTTGTAATTTTTCAATGGTACTTGGTATGATGGATAGATTGTTGGCTATCCATTTCAAATCGTTGAGAATGTTTATATCATTCATTGCCCGTTTTGCTTTCAATATATACGTTGATTCTTTGTTATTAAACATTCGTACGACTTGCTTGATTGCTGGTAATTATTTATGCTAATAAAAAGCGGCTTTCATCCATGTTATCCATCGTATTATCGTTGGCTGTGGTGGCAAAGGAACGTTCGGTAACATTTGGTGAAATATTTTTATTCTTTTAGGTGTTTAAGGCTGAAATACCTTTTTTATATAAGCAATTAAATCATTTACAGGAAACAATAATCGCACTTGTTCAGCCACCCTATTTACTCACTGGTCAGGTTTCCAGGAAGGTGAATGATCTTTTTTCTTGCGTGGCATTTTTAGCCGCCTTAAGATACAAAAAGGTAGATTTAATTGACCGAAATGCAAAATAATATTGTTGTAGGTACTAGATAAATTATTCAACGATTCAATGGTTGTCAAAAGTGACTCGACACAGTCAATGTCAGATATCGGTTGTTTATAGTTGCGATAAGTATAAATAAAAAAGGATTGCACATAATTAAACGTATTCTAACTTAGCCATTAGTTTAGTTATGATAATGATGGTTAAAAATTTATTTTTATTGATGTCGATAAACTAGTCGATATTTAATGAATCACTAGCACTGGTACATTTTTGCCCCCGCGAAACCGGTGTGTGTTGAACAATTTAGTTCACGCGTGATTATAGAATTTATCTACGCATTTCATACATGTGATTCAAAAATATTTGTCTCAACTTTGGCGGCACCTTCTTTGTGCTTCGGCCGCGCGTGTCCGGGCGGCATTGTTTGAGGTGTGAGTGAGATAGCAACACGACTTTGCTAACGTTAGGTGAATATCCATCCGAATAATCCTGATAATAACACGAACATTCTAAAAATATCTGTAGACAGTATGTGAGGTGTGCAGAAATTAATATACCTGTTTAATGCATTTAAAAAGAAAGAATTACGTTAGGTACCTACGCATTCATTACAAAAGCAGCATAAATAAGTAATGGTTTAATCACAATCGTAAGGCAGACGTAACACGGCATTTTCTCTTATATGTACCTATTTGATATTATGGGAATAAAGTCAGACAAGCAAATAATTATGTTAGGACAAAAGGCGCGAAATTCAATAATAGTATGTGAGAACGAAGTTTTTTACATTATTTAAATGTACCGCTCTTTTACTGACAAATTTGTCCGAAAATAAACCGTTTTGTCTGTAATTGACTTGAGTTTCTGAGAATTTAATTTACTACGAATGTAGGTAATAAGTATATTATTATGTTCCTTACTTTTTAGTATCTATCAAACGCATCGGCTGTGCGAAAAACGCGTCATAAAAATAAACATTATTATTGCAACATGCTGCTATGCAGTATATTTTTTTCATTTAAGATGCACATGTATAAAATAATCCTAATATTTGCAAGCGATATATTTCGCTATACGTGACCAGTCAGCGTTGTAAATTTAAACGTGCGTTCCGAGACAGCGCGCGCCAACCATTGAATAGACCACGGCGACGGGGCGCTCTGCATGTACTTGTGCCCGCGCGACGGAATCGCGGAGTGACACCCCCTTGCTTACGACTCACTATGGTAGCTACCCTAATAAAATATGCTAGCTGTTAGGAAACACTGTCAATCTTAAAGCCTTGATATGTTATTATTATGCCGTAACTCAGCTTACTAATTTAATTTTTCAAAAGTATTGAAAAGACAGTGTCGCTTACGACATGTTTTCATGGAATGCTCCTACAATACATTATCAAAGCACATACATAAATGTCTACAATATTGGCTTAATGTATGTAAATATCGCAAGCAGTATGAATTAATTTTCTACGTATGGGTTTAGCGGGGCCGCAGCCGCGCGGCGGAGCCCCGAGGCGCCCGCGGCGGGAGCAGTGTCCAAGCAGCGCCGGCTTGCCGCACCCGCCGGTTCAGTTGCCGCATGCCGTTACTAATATTTGGACGTCATCAACATCCATACACAGCTGACCGTCAGCTGCATACCTCATTGTTTCCGCGCTCGCGGTTCCGATTATAACGCAGTTTGTTTATAAGCCAATGCATACCACGCCACCGTTCAATGTTTAGTTACGAAACCTTGTAATCGCGTGGGTGAAGCTAATTTAACGTTGGCAGATGTCGCCGTCGTGTTTTTGTGGAACATAATAGCGGCACGACGTACGTATTGCGAAGCGTATCGCGTATTGTTTGGTGCGTGTGAACTAGCATAAATGCAGACTATGAAATGTATAGAGATGGTGCGCCTCGGCCCCGCCACCGCGGAAAGGTCTTCAACTTTCGATAGCGATAAGGTGAGGCCGCGTCGACGGTAGCGTTGCAGCTGCCAAAATAAATAATGCGTGTAAATTTAATACGAATGACTGCATCAGCTATGAACATTTTTGTTTTATTGTATTATGTATTTCACAAAACAGAATGCCAATATCATATCTAACGCCGGGTACTCTTCGGTTTTAACTACATATAAGTTCAAGTTCAAACATATGACGGGGGATCAATTGTTATGGTCTTGTCTTCTCTTAAATACATTAGTATTGTCATGTTATTGTATACATTTCTTAAAATTACAATGCTTTTAACACTGCTAACGGCCTTGAAGGTTCAGGTTTCTGTGCACACTGTGTCTAGTCTCAATCTAAAACACTAAATTCCAAACGAGATCGAACTGTTATAAGTAGAGATTTCTCGCAGCATTTTTGACCTTTCAATAGGGACTTGTTCGTTTTGTCAATTTCAGATAACCCGTATTTTATCGATAGATTATAGCACATTATTAAGAGGAAAAAGGCGGTTTTATCGCTAAAGAGCGCTTTCTTTTAGATAACTTTCAAGTGAATGTAAAATGTTAAGTAGAGATTTTCAATAAAAATAATATAGTCGAAAATTTTTGCTGCGTTTTTGGCTGCGTTTCCACCAGAGATGTGCCAGGATATTTTCGCATACAAATGACACCTATTAATGACTCGAGCGAGGTTAGGGTGCGGCTCCACTGAGGCGGAGAGGAGCGGAGATGTGCAAAATTGACCAATTACATTCTTCAAATTCAAAATTCGAAACACTGTCATACATACGGTTTCATTGGCCAATTTTGCACATCTCCGCTTCTCTCCGCCTCAGCGGAGCCGCACATTGTCAACTAAATATTACTACGAAAATTTCTGCTTACTATAAGAGTTGCAACAAAAATTTAAACAAATATATACATACATAAATGGATTTATAATATTTATATATGTATATTGTATAGTAAAAACCATTAGTAACATGTTAATTGGACGTAGTTACACAATAATGTTCCAACCCACATGACTTTGACATAAAAATCGATGACTTTTGTAGTTGACAGAAAGTTTAGATTTTAATGACAAACTCATGTGGGTTGGAACGTTATTGTGTAACTACGTCCAATTATTGTGATTTATTTATGAGCTGGGTAATAGGACTAATAGGTAATATCGTAATTTACAGCGCTATAAATTAGTATTTTTTTAAAAATATTTTATTAACACGTTCGACGCCGGTGACACGCATATGTGACCGAAAAAACTGTACTTCTATGCCAGTGACACACATACGTGATCAAAATAATCTTATTCTTATGCCACTAGCATTAATGAAGCTCTCACTCCTATGCCAGTGGCATAGAAATACGAAAGTTTTTGACACAAGTGCTGTGTCGCCGGCATAGGAGTACAATCTTTTCGGTCACACATGCGTGTCACTGGCATAAGATTTCTATCTGATGATTTCGATCGGCATAGTATAAGCACTTAGTGAAACAGTACCGGAGGCGAACGTGTTAAAATAGTTTTAAGAAATTACTTTGATAAATATTGATACAATTAACATTAATACGGGATTTATAAACATTATGTGGGTAGTAGCTCAGTTTTGATCTTGATTAATCTATTTTTAAATACGATGGCCCAGATAAATATGAAGTATTCTGTAATGCCACATTTGCAATTCAAACTACTTTAATAACACCTCGCGTTTAAAAATAGGTATTTATATTTAATCATTTTATGGGTTTAGTTGTAATGCTCTGCAGGGAAACTATAAAGCCACCGTATGTTGCCTCTAATGTAAATAGTAATTCGTTTCCTGAATCACTTATTACTCAATAATCATTAATATAAATTCCCTGTTGTAATACCAAAATTGACATTATAATAATTAACATTTTTACACATCCTAAAGTGAAGATATAGTGAACCACTAAAAGGTAGGTGATGCTACGACACAACGAGGCCACGCCTTAATAGATAAACGGGTTCATCCTGCTATTATCGTCAGTTGATCCTTCAAGATTCAGTTGTATTCATTCGATATTTATATGCACCTACTTGCTGCAGACGTATCTCCTTAAGCATGTCAGTCTCATATTACTCACATATACAGTGTGTAACTCTGATACGGGCGATATTGAGCTAGCAATTAATTTTTGGAATTTTTCGGAGCAGTAATGGACAATTGGACAGTGATGGTATGACATCCGCTTTTGAAATTACCTTTCAACGAGCTTTTATCTCGAAATTGTTGCATTACATACGATATTTAACTATCGTACCTCACCTGGATGACTTTATTTCAATAAACAACAAAGAATTAACCTTTTCGCACTTTATGATTTTATTAAGGTTTATAATCAATGAAGTACCTAAGACTTACATAACACAACAACACATAAATATAATTTCCTAGGCTCTTCTTGATATCCTGAATTTGATTAAAGTTACATTTATAGTTTAATGATTTGTTATGGCTAACCATCAAGACTATCTAATGAATGACTTTGGGTCAGGTCAGGTTCGGACTCTTAGGTCAGTTGTTAATATGATTATATTTAGATGTTAATGACAAATGAAGACGTACCTAAGTTAAACGAATAATGCAATCACTTAGACGTATTACCTAAGTTTTATAAATTTATAATGTACACTTGTACGGTGACATCACGGCCCCAATTGCGGCCGTAAATCATTGATTAGGTAAAGCCGTCGATTGGTGTACCCGCCTGCATTAAGATAAAAATGACATATTGATTGCCCCGAGATACATGTAACGTTTATATTGGTTTGATCAAACCGTATTCATTAGTCTAAGTTCAGATTCGTTGCTTGTATGAAGAAAAAAATTCATAAGTGCTATCAAAATGGCTATCATAGGAATTCAACCGTGAGGTAGTCTGCTGCGTGCACACGCATAATAACGAGAAAAGCCCCGATACGCCATTAGTGTTTACTACTTTTGACGCCGTGAAAATAAATACCACTATATTAACATCGTGCACCGGATATCAACACGTAGCAACAGACAGACGAAAGAAGACCAGATTTTTTTAAGACCAGACTTGACGCGGGACAGAATGTTTCGGCTAATACGTAAAACAGTACGCAGAATAATGGATAAGTTCCGAAAGGCCGAAATGATTTTGTTTAATATGGGCATGCGAAGAAGAGGCACGCTTCATTCCATAACTAGACGGGGAACTTTAGGATCTATCAGAACGAACACTCTGCGTAATCTACGAAGGGGCACTATTCACTCCATTTGTCAGGTGAGATAGGGATTAGGCTTTTTAGTTTTACCTGTTCCGATTTGTTTATCTTGCTAGTTAAATTTGGACTACTTATTCCCGGTTACCGATTGAACTGAAATTTTGTAAACATTATGTTAGTGTTATTAAGTCAAATGATAATGCTATATTAATGATATAGGTAATGCAGTTTGTTTGATGATGGAGTCGGAAGGTGGTCACAGGAACTTGGGAAACGTTCTCAAGTTCCTTAGTATTAAGAATGCGCTCGTTAGACTCATCTTAATGAGAAGTTGAGGCCTAGATAAAATTACTAAAGAAAGTACAAGCATGAAATAATCTTGTTGGTAAAATATATTTTTTTAGAAAAGATTATAAATAAAACACTGATCACACTTGCTTAAACAAAAGATAGGCACACTTGTAGGCACAACGACGTCTCCAATTCCTCATACATTGTGATTTGTTGTGTGATCTTAATCATTGTCTGCGCTTTGCGTCATTTGTCGCCCCAAATATACAGTTGTTTAAATATTACGCTTCTGTAACTATTGACTCATATCCCTTTAAAATCCTGATTATAATCTCCATCGATAATTTGAGTAAGATATCACCAATTCCTATTTTGATTTCGCATACCTACCTAGTTTTTGATATAGGTACCTGCTCACCTAGTTACATATTTTGTAATGTAAACAATAATTATTTGTAAGATACACGATTCTATCTAACCTATGTAATAACTCAGGCGGTTTTGTCAGCTATTATTTGAAGTTCAGTCATTATAATAATGTAAATTAAGCTTAATTGATGATCGAACTTGTTAATTATATCGTTCGATTTAGATTATATGTATAATCCACCTATGAACTATTAGGTACTGAAGAAATGTTTAAGTGAGGAGTGTCTTTTCAAAAGGGCTTATTTCCACTTATAACTTATTTTGGGAAATGGGGAAAAACATAAATCCACGGTTTCCATTTCGAAATAATAGCTTTTTTCTCGATATTATATTAAATTAAGTTGCTATAAATGGTATGGCACTACATACATTGCTTAATCTAACTACTTAATTATGTTAATTAACATTTTTTTCCAGAGTTAAGTCCTTTTGATGCGAACTTTTGGGAATTAAGCCGTTTTGTTGCGGCCTTGTGAGAAATAAACCTTTTTGATTTGTACATCACAGAAATAAACTCTTTTGAAACGGATACATTTTTATTGTGAAATTAACACTTAACAACTAGGGTAAAAGCACCAATAGATGACTGCCACCCAGAAGTTGACTGGTAGGCCTAAAAATGTAAATAATTAAATCAGGAATAATTTTACACGCCTGGTAGTATTTTTTTCACACGCGGCAGCACTATATCGAGTGTCGCATGCGAATTCCCAGACAATTAAGCCACGCACAAGGTAGTGAGCGGTCGTCGAGTTTGCGCTTCGCGCCAAAATTGCGTTTTATATGGGATCCTTATTAAGAAAAGCCCTCAAAAATTTAAGCTTTTAATTACGTAAAAAATCGAATATGGCTTTTATTTCCTTGATTCACTTCAGTATAGATTTTAGACTAATATCTCTATTGTGTATATTATAAATAATACCTATTTTTTATTTATTTTAGGAGATATTTGCTGGTCAAGTTATGGTTCCAATATTGTGTGTTCGGGCCAAAAGATGAACGACGGTCAACTTTTGGGCAAAGGCTCGAATTTTCAAATGCTTGTGTAAATTATAATAAAATAGCTAGATGTAATATTTAAATATAAAATTACAATCAGTTTTGTAGTTGATTTTTAGACCAAAAGATGAACGACCCTTTTTTCATGTAACACTTTTTAAAGTAATTTACTTTTGTATGGAAACGGGATTGTTCAACTCAAGAATCGCTCTCCAAAACGTGAACTAAGAAAATTTACTGGTTCATCTTTTGGGTTGGATTCCAATAAATGAATTCGAATCAATTTAGTTCGTTCATTTCGTTGATGCGGTGTCCAAAACATGAACCAACTGATTTTATTGAACGACTGAATTTGGGAAAAGTTAAACTTTGGTTCTTAGAGATCAGATTGATACAAAATGTACACCGTATTTATATTTCATTAAAAGAAGGTTCTTTAGGTTAAATACAATTAATTTATCTAAGAAACCAACATTTTTACTATTATTCTATTCATCTATTGGAGTCTTGGCGTTCATATATTGGTCTCGCTATATTGCAATTATACTGGTTCATCTAATGGGGTCAAATTGTTCAGTGATAGGGCACTTTGTTCAACTACTGGGAAATTTGGGTCCTTTTTTAATATAATCACTTTTATAAAATTACTGAAGTTTAATACGAGGCACGAAAATAACTTATTCTAAACTCAATTAAATGCGGAATCATATAAAAAAATAAAAATTGATGAATATGAGTTGCATCATATAGAAAAAAACATTTAAAGTTGGAAAAGTTGCTTAACTGTTCATCTATTGGTGATTTTACCCTACTACAGCAAAAAGCTAACTTAAGTTTAAGCAGAATACATTTTAAACGTGAACTTCTTCTGCATCATCTTCACAACAATCACATTCGATTTCGTCTCGATTTTCTTTTGCTGATAGATTACATATATTATTATCTAATACGGTTCTATACCAAACCAGCTCCGGTAACCTAGTCCAGTCGTCTCCAAACTGTTTTTTAAGCAAATTTTCTACATCCTTTTTTTCAGAATTTAAATTTTAGAGTCCTACAAATAGTTCTGATTCAACGTAGATAAAAAAGAATGTTTAATACATACTTATAAAAGGCCTCTTTGTTTCTCATATTATAAGAGAGAAATAAACCCTTTTGATCCGGACTTAGATTTTTAAATTAGTTTTTTTTGAGGACAAGAAGACTTATTAGAACTTGAAACTCAAAGTATATATGTATTTCTCTACTTTTAGCAAAACTACATTCATAGTTAAAAAAAAGTTGAAAGTGGAAATAAGCCCTTTTGAAAAGACACTCCTCATTAGTATGATGTTTTTGCTAACTAATAGATCCTAACTATCCTATACATGTAAGCTGATCACTATTATCAATATGGTTTACAATTCTGAATTAGGTTTATTACACCTTTCTGAATTTTACTCCGAATGCTCAACGAAATTTAGGCCTTTAACTATCACGGTATGATTGTTTCCTCCCGATGACAATGCTCTAATAAATTCAGCATGGTGTAATAGGTCGTTAGGTAGTGCGCGCGGCGCATGAGCGCGCACTGTCCGCTCGCTGTCCATGTTGAATGTGAACTGTAGTGGTCCATGCCATCACCGACATCACCGTGTCTAGTACGACATCACCTAGTATCAGTAGTGCACCGTGTCTGTATTTATCTCACTAACATTTATGTCACGGCCCTACGCTACTTTGTTTTGTACTTGCATTGACCTGATCGAGCACCCTGAAAACTTATCGCTGAATTGTGCTTGAACTGTGCAACTTCTGCAGTTACTTAGTGTGATAATCTAAATATATTATATTCATTCAGAGTTCAAGTGCGATGCCAGTTTGATAAAATTATTAAATGCATGTTGATTACTAACGTTTTAGACAAGATAAAGAGTTTACATAACTGCGTGAAATATTTTAAGACTGTAATTATTACAAGAGACATCACTACGTCGAATATTTTCCTAAATCTTAAAGATATTCCTCTTCCAACATGTTATATTTTATATTATTGACTTTACATAGTGCAATTGCCTACTTCAAGGGTAATAACTACAGTACCTACGAAGTGAACAATTCGTCGGGATATAATGTACCATGCAACTACATTATTTAACCTTTTCGCCGCTGCGTCAAAAAATAAATAGCGTGCCTGCCACGCTAAGCAATGAATTGCTCGTAAATACTCGTAACTGTCAACTTTGTATTGTCAAATTAATGTGACTTGATATCAAGTCGTTGCCGTAACGTGTGAGGCCTAACTTCACATCAAGTCATTGGCGGCGAAAGGGTTAATACAGCTGCAGAATTTCGAATCACTTTTATGGTTAATTTGGCAACACGCAGTACGTTTTAATTATCTAATACGCAGTAAATCTAAAACGGTAGTTAATGTTTTATAATAATCTTACTGAGTTCATATTGTTAACTAACTTATATATTTTGCATTAATTTACTTAGAGTACTTAGGCATGACAAGGTAAGTAATTAACCTATTGAATTGTAATACTACAATCTATAGACGCCTATAAATTTCCCTTCATTTACTAAACGATATTATGGAAATTGTTTTTGTTTTTCATAATTGTGTAAAGTGGATTGATCACAATCAAAAGAGTTACCTGCACAACTGTGGATTGAAATGTGATGCTTAAAATGTGAGATGTCTGGACCTTTGTTATTATTACGATTGATGTCATTATTTTTTGTTGCACCTATTACCTACATATAATGAACATCATGTCCATCATATTTAATGGGGTTCCTTATCCAAATAGGCCCACAATCCACATCTCTATTTACTTCAAAACTTCTTTTCTTGTCAATTCAGTATTGCCAATTTCTGAATCAGTTTAAACATAGTAAGGTCCTAAATTAGTAGCAATTACTTATGGCCAACAGTCCTCAACATAGAAGCGCTGCCAAATCGGGCAAACGCGGGACTTAGGTATCTACTATCTACTCGTAGGTACTTACGTAGCGATTGCCGAATATGTTCTGTACAAAAAAAAATATTTGACGTCATCCCGTAATAAATGTTCAAAGATCAAGTAGTTACGAATATAAACTAATTATGTATGGGGAATATTATTAAATATCATAAGCATAAATGAAGGGTACATTGACTTGTGGCAGGTGCTGTCGATGAGCGATGAGCTGCGACGCGCACTGTACTCGACGGGCTCCTCCGTCGACATGGAGTTCTCGCCGCCCGACCTTATCGGCACCTCCGAGATCTTCACCATGGACCACAGGTAAGCTAAACACTCGTTACATTGACCAGCGAGTCCCTTACCTTTTTCCTTGATCTGTCCTTAGAGCCTGTTCACACTAGCGACTTAACTTGGGCGATTTGAAAGCGATTTCTATACAAAAATTGCACATCGCCATAAGGGTAACACGGAAAGCGCACCTTTACAAGGGGCTAACATACCTCGAGTTTGACAGCAAGTCACGGCTGGCCGTCTCTTTTTAATCAATCACACGAAAAGAGATGGATAGCCAAGATGTGTTAAGGCCGCTGATCAGGTTCAATCGACTGATCGAACTATAACGCAATCCTTTACTATTCTTCCTTTGGTATTCCAGTGCAATAAATAACTATCGTAGTCCGGTTTGGATGGGTCCCGGATTTTCCCCAGACAACCAACCTATGACGCTAAAACAAACATGTCTCTATAGCTATCTTTTATATAAAGTTGTATGTATATACAAATGTGGTAAGAGATAGTTAGTTACTAATTTTACAAATTAAAATCCAATTTTAACCGAGTTACTTAGGTATATCTTTTTCCCGTGTAGGTATTTTGTGCCACAATGAAAATATTTTTCTCGATTGGTTTTGACGCAAACAGGTTTTGTAAACCCCGTTCTTCGATCGAATGCGTCTGAAATCAGCCATGACTGCTTACCGTTTATGGTTGCTCACTAGTGGACGCTAATAAACTAACACAAACTGACTGACATGTCATATCGTGTATAGGTACGTTTGTTATTGTCCGCTTAGAATTCATTTAAATTGACATTGGTATGAATTTCGAATTATTTAGTTAAATTATGATGCATTGCGAATTTTATAGCATTATGTCGGCGTAAAATAAGTACATAGGTACCTAGTTCTGATATTTTGCAAATGTCATTGAAGATACGCAAAGTCCACCGAATGCTGACTGAGATGTTGGTCTCATGATAATTATTTATTTATTTAAATTGAAGAGTTGCCCACCCCAAGTTCCTTTCAATCTCAATAAAGCGGCAATTACACTTAGTCGTTTGCCTAATGCAGACGCCGATCAAAGTATGATGTTGTCAGACAACCTACATTGTTTGCATGCAGCGAACGATTCAGTGTAATTCCCGCATAATTTAAAAGGTTTTTAAGATTGAATAAATAAGTAATAAGTGTAATAACTTAAACTATTTATATTTTTCGTATTGATAGAATATCTACAGTTGGAAAGCAATGCGTTTCACGCAAATATTTTCTAAAAGCGATGGAACATGTTTTTTATTATGGTGCGTTTAAACCAAAAGAGCATTCGCTGTTCTAGCGCCCGTTCTACGAAATCAACCAATCACGTTTTGTGTACCGATCGAATTTCGTAGAGTGGGAGGTTAGAACAGCGAATGCTCTTTTAGTTTGAACGCACCTTTAGACATCATCAACTATTGGGCATATGCACTAATTTGCTAGCTACATTATTAATCTTAAATCGGATATATCAGATTCATACTATACTCTTCTTCTATGAAACTACGTACACAGACGACTTAGCGCCAGCTCTTATTCGCAATACGAGTATGTAGAAAAGGATGAACAATATTGCTTTGCTCTTCCGCGATACAGAATGTGTAGCTAATTAGTGTAACCCGCTATAATTACTTGCGTATTTTTTGCATGCAATTAATTTTCCCACCCTTCCGCCGCAAAAATAAATACGCAAATAACTATAACAAACCACCACCAATAACACTATACTCGACACGTGTTTCGCCTCTCTACGAGGCATCATCAGGAGTTGACGATGTTGTCGGTCTGGTGTCCGGCAACAGACCGACAACATCGTCAACTCCTGATGATGCCTCGTAGAGAGGCGAAACACGTTTAATATGGACTTCCGCAAAGTAACGCCTGATTCAATTAATGAGTATGTAGAAGGCCGCGAATGCGATTTGTACGTCGTGCCTAAACTGAAGACCGTGTTTGCAGGGAGAAGCTGTGCAGCGTGCTGCCGGCGCGCGCGCAGGGCTACATGTGGTCGCTGGCGTTCAGCACCAGCCAGCACGGGTTCTCGCTCGCCTCCATGTACCGCAAGATGCAGCGCGTCGACAGCCCTGTGCTGCTCGTCATACAGGACACACAGAACAATGTCAGTGTCAAATATAATACAAATATACCCCTTTATTCATAAACGTCTCCTAAGGGCTCGTCTTCTTGTACCCCCCTCCCCTAACATGATCTTTCGTGATGTTTTCTTGGACCCCTTCCCCCCCTATAGGACCTCGCGTGATTTATACACAAACCCTAACTTAGCAAGCCGCTAAGTATTGTTTGTTCCTTTCGGTCTTATCAATATGTCTATAAAACCGAAAGAGACGAGCAATACTTAATAATTAGCGATTTATTAAGAGACGTTTAAGAATAAGAGGGATAATGTTTATTCATGGGATTTTAAACATAATTTTACAAAAAGTTTCATTACATGTCCTAAATACTTATAATAAATGTTTATTAAACTCCACTATTATCCTCGATTATTATATGTATTTATAATGTGTATGATGTTACAGACCAGTGCTGCAACTGACAGAGCATTACGAATAAAATGCACATTTATGTGTTCATTGACCTAAACTATACTTCTGTGTGTGTGCCTATTAGCACAGTACCATTAGGGTGCGTTTCCACCAGAGCTATGCTAAGTGGATACGTTTTATATTCACTATTGTGTTGCGTGCTCGAAACGTAGCACATCTATGACGCATGTTCTACGATACGTAGCTGTGATTGGTGGAGATCAAACTCATCCACTTAGCATATTTCCGGCGAAAAGGAACCCTTAAGTTATTCTGAAACTGTTACACATTAATCGCATAATGTGATAAATGCACAATGTGGCGATATTGGCGGAATAGGCTATAATTTAAAGGATGAATATGTAGCTATAACTTGAAGAGGAAAGTGGTAGCTGCCTTCTTTCATACAAAAGTATTCCCTTGAGGGTTATTTCAGTACGTTTTTTACAACAAATCTACATTTGCCACGCCCATGTCGGCATGTTTACAGTTTTATTATTATCAGTAGAAGAAAACTATATTGTAAAAAAAAGGAAATCATACCAACATAGGCTCGTGCCTAAAATTATTTGTGAAACAAATTGTATTACTTTTATCTCATTTCCTCTTAACCAAAGAATTTTAGAAAACAAAACGCCTATCGATATTTAATCAGAAACTATATACGTGTATTAGCAACCGAGTTATCAATTTACAAGCATAATATGTATCTAGGTGTTCGGTGCGCTGACATCGTGCGCGCTGCACCCGTCCGAGCACTTCTACGGCACGGGCGAGTCGCTGCTGTTCTCGTTCCAACGCGTGGAGGAGCGCCGCGCGTCCGCCGACGAGCGCTCGCCCGCCGCCGGCGCCGTGCCGACCGACGCCGCTGTCGACGCCGATGAAAAACACGGTAAGTACTCGCTTTGTACGGAAACTGCAGGCCCACCTTCTTCAGCCGCCGCCTCTGCCGCACCCGAGCCTCCGTCGCTCTCACTTCATCTTCACTCTTCACGACGTAAATTTTAGATTATCTTATGAAAGGATCATGGGCAGATTTGTATGGATAGTGGACCAAAACCAACAGAGCTGAAAATGGTGTCATTAAGTAGGTATTTACATTTATTTAATTTCATTCTATGGGCATTGCAAAACGGTAATATTTGTATTTTAGTCAAGAGTAAATATTATCTTATGTGTACTATAGGTAGTACTATGATGATTGCTGTGAGGACGACGGTGATTTACGTAGAGAGTACCCAGCAGCAGAACGCCTTACTTTTATAAAATTATCCAATGGAATTCAACTTTGACGCGACTACGGCGTACGTAGGCATAAATGTCTACTGGTGTCGTGATTGAAGTTAGCAAGCAGTTTGAATACCAACTTAAAGCTTAATTGAAACACTTTAAAGTAGGAAGCGAGTACTGCTCTAGGTGCTAAATTAATGAATCATACTCCGCGAATCAAAACAAAAAAAAAACGTAGTTCGGAAGGCAACGAAGATAAGGTAGGACTGGGCTGGTCATGTCCCCCACTTGTAAGCTGTAAACGCAAATGACCACTTAGTGCATATTTTTGTGCATGCTCATAAAAAAATAGCCGGTTTTGTATTCCCTAGTTGCAATTTTCTCAGTAATTTGATTTATTGTACAAACAGCAACACAGCTAGGTATACACTTCAGAAATTGGAAATATTGCATGAAAGAGAATCACACTTACAGTCACGTGTCAGTTACATAGGAATGTTGAGCCACTTGGCAAAGGATGCAATTTGGTCGTGTAATATTATGGGTTCGGTATTTTTCGTTAGTAGGCACGATCGCGACATTTCCGATGGTCCCCGATGATATGTCATCGAATCTTTGTTGCGTCAAAATTTCAGTATTTGAAAACTAGTTGACATAATAAAAATTCCTTCGTCTACGAAAATTAAGAATTAGCTATCGGCCATGATTAGACGCTAGATGTCGTTGTTCCTTGTGGAAACTGGATAACGACAGTTCTTCATAGATTTGTCTAAAACCGTTTAGTAATTTAATTACGGTTTCTTCAAATCGGATTTCATGATTTATCTGACAAGGCAAGGTATTTTTAGGCGAGGTATTTTTCCAAATCAAGATATTTTTACAAATAGCCATGTTACCGGGCAATTTTAAATTATTTTTTTCATTGACAGAGACAAATGCTATTGCTGTCTTTATTATAATTCATCACATCTCTTAGTTGACGTTAGTTGAATACTTTACGTAAGCCAAATATACAAAATTTGAATTTGCCGCCTTTTCTTATTGCCAAGTTGGTTGGACCAAAATGTGGTTACACGGGAGACATTCATAACAGACCGGTTGAAGAAGGGAGAGTAATACACTCGTGATACACATACCAATGGGTATGTGTATCACGAGTGTATTACTCTCCCTTCTTCAAGACAACAAGGATATGCATTCTTACAAGGATATGCATAATGATGCATATCCTTGTAAGGCCCAATGTACATTACAATGTACACTCCAATTCAATGAAATTTAAACCTTTTATAAACTTAATAAAGTGGCATTTACTTTGTTTGGTCGTTTTCTCAAACATACGAAGTTCACCACTATTCCTTACAAGGCAAGGTTCAAAATAAGATTTAAAGAAAATAGTATGGTGGGCCTTACGAGGATATTTTTTCATTGACAGAGACAAATGCTATTGCTGTCTTTATTATAATTCATCACATCTCTTAGTTGACGTTAGTTGAATACTTATGTAACCTTTGTGGAAATATGGTAGATAGACGTTTGACAGTCTACCTATAATCCTTTAATCTGTCAGTAGCCATACAAATGTTTAATAGAGACTTGATAGTTTCTGGCTGAAATTCTAACTTTGAAAAAATATCTGACAGTGACAGCCGTTGAAAGGAAAATGAACGAAAATTTCTACATAGCAGCTTAGCAGTCAAATTACCGGCTCTGAAGTTAGATTGACGTCTCCAGGACTAAAGCGGATGTGATATATAATAACGTAACTATAGTAACGTCAGCTTCCGGAAAATTCGTAATCAATCATTGGTTAAACGTTTTTGTTATTACGTAACCATGGTAATGTCACCTTTTGAAGAAACCGCGAGCGATCATTGGTTAACCGTAGCAATGCTCGCCCCATTGGTCAGCAGAGTTCGGCCGAAGTCATGATACTAGTCTCGTAAGATTTCGGAACCCGATTTGTATTATTCGACCAAGTTGCGAACAGTGCGAACGATCAACATTCCCGTGTATTATTTAATTTGAAGTTGACATAATATAACTATATTTATCTCTTTCATTTTCTCTCTGCTCTGTCTTTAATGGTCCGTTAGGAGTGTTGCTGTTTGTACTATTTGAAACTTAAATAAGTTTCAATTTATATAATATAGCATAATATTAATCTAATCATTGTTCATTCAATATTAATCGAAACGTTGGGATGAAGTTAAATTTTATTAATATACGCGAGTTTATCAGTTTTCATAGTTCTATTTCATGTGTAATCCTCGCGGTAATCGAAGAAAATACTAATCATTGTTTTTCTATTTACAGAACAATCGCCGCCAGTAAAAACTAAATTCAAATATTGGGGTTGGACAGGCGACAACATGTATTTCATTCGTGGTAGCAACGATAACATCTCCATTGGCGCTGGCGAGTAAGTTTAAGTTCTAAATCATTACAGTTTCATTATTATTAAATAGATCCATTGGCGCTGGCGAGTAAGTTTAAGTTCTAAATCATTACAGTTTCATTATTATTAAATAGATAGCAGTTAAATTATCTGTCTAGGAAACTACAAGACAAGTTCTCACAGTTCATTAATTGGGTATCATTGCTACCGTATTAATGAACTGGCTTGACTTGTAGTTCGTTGAGTGTAATGTCGTATTGTCTGCAGCGGCAAGTTCGGGCTGTGGCTGGACGGCGACCTGTACCTGGGGCGCACGCAGCGCTGCACCACGTACGGCAACGAGCCGCTCACGACGCGCGAGGACTTCATCGTCAAGATCATGGAGTGCTGGACCTTCATCTGAGCGCTGCGCGCATCGCCGCCTCCGCCGCGCCCGAGCCTCCGTCGCTCTCACGCCGCTCCATCTTCACTCTTCACGACATAAGCTTTAGACTATCTTATGAAATTTGCTATAAAGATTTGACGTTTTTACAAGTCAGTCTTTTCGACTGTAGTACCGATGAGTCTGAGAACGATTTTGTACTCGCATCGTGACTCGATTGGCGTAGAATGACATCGATGGGCCGCAACGAAGACAATATATCGAAACTTCTAAGCGCATTTCTAGTCAAATGTACTAAACTAAACCTGACCAATGTTTTGATTCTCTTCGAATTTAATGGCGTGTTTTGATGGAGCGCAGACCCGGAGTCGGGCGCGAATGACCTCTCGCGAGTAGAGCAAGTGCATTAATCCTAGTCAATTGTCACTCGTATCTAAGTTGACGGTTTGTAGAAGATGGCAAGAGCCGCTAGCGCGAGCTCTGGGGTAGACGTCGAATAGATCGCTGCGGCACGACCGAGCCGGCCGCACCTTGACCAGCCCAATACTGATTACGTGTCAATTTATACAATTACTATTGTGCATTGTTATTAAGAAAATATTGAAAACGTATTTGTTACGATAAAATCAATGTATAATGTTATGTAGCAAGTTTATAACTAAGGAACCGACGTTTTAGTAAGGTGTTACGGGAGTTATGAAAGGGCTTGCCGAGTAGCACACAGTGACGGTTAAACGTTAGGGTTGACTGGACTCACGGAATATCACGATCGACTTATTGCCGAGCACCAGCTTCAACGAATATTAAGCGTTGCTCTTATTAATTAACTAGGTACTACCTATTTGTATATGCTACACGTGCATTTCTGGCCATATCTTTGCAGTCCATTGGAAATTGAGTCTTGAATGAACCAATTCGAATAGACTGATTAATATCATTGATTCTCGGTGGATCTGTACTGAAATGTTGTTATAAAAATTAGTCAAGTACTTTCCTAAAATTACTTTATGCACTGGAAGATCACTCCTGTGCATACCCCTACCCTAATACTCGTGACCAGAAATATTTAATTGGCATATTACTCGAGTAGAATACATTTTCTAAAGCATCCCTACATTTCTTACATTATCAATATTATCATCCATCTACTAAGACATATTACACAATACTGCGATATTTGACCTGTAATGCATGTAACTACAAAATGTATTACACGTAATTTCTAGTGCGTTATCAGTCTGAAAATAATTCATCAAATGGCGAGTGCAAGAATTACATCACATTCCAATCTGGCCCCGCTTACGTCTCTGGTGAGTAGGAATACCCGAACCGTCAAATGACAGCCGTCTATTTATATCTGACTCCACAAGTCTGCATACTGCACATTCTCAATTCTTCTATCCTAATTACAATAAAATACAATTTCTGTGACCAGTCCAGACACGAAAATTAGGTGCCAGCTATTGTCACATGTCTCTATACTCGTCAACAAACCCATCTACTTGAAGTGTAGTTACAACATACTAATACATAACATAAGAAGAATTGTATTTGCGACAGTGATATAATGTTGAACTGGCTAGACATAACTTATTACTTTTATTAGTAATAAAATATAGCGCATTTTCGAGGCTGAAAATTGAGAATGTGTAGTCGAAATACACCTTCCTGCGTACAATGATCAGTAGGTACACATCACGAGTCTGGAACAATATAACATATCTGAATGTCTATTACATATGCCTTTATAAGTAATAACTGTAGCACCTTTCTCTTTTTTTTTATTAATTTAACAATGATATTCATGGTTTTATGCTTATTTTTTCATCATATTGAGTCATAATAATTATTATATTAGTGAGCATTACTGTTCTGTGATTTCTTTACTCTGTTTTATTGTCACTGTCTCAGTGACCAACTAAGTTTATTTTAGAAGAACAGTTCACAAGCTTGTTCCATTCATTATTATATATTATGTTGACTTAGGCTAGAGGTAAAATTTGTTATATAACAGAGTGTAAACAATTATTTTTGTCATGTAAAGCTTCAGTACAGAAATGAGTAGCCGATATTTAATAATAAATTAGTAAAAAATAGTTATATTAGAAGGCTTGATGAATATAATCGTCATTGTGCTTAGTAATCGTGTCACTTAGCATGATGTTACTCAAGATTTATCTGGTCGTAGAACATTACTTTACTTTATTGTGGAGTGCGCGGCGAATGCCGAACGCCGAGCGTCCAGCGCCCAGCGCCGAGCCGCCCCCGGCGCCGCACTACTTGTACGCTTTTCATGTAATTACAGACTATTCCTTTTTGAGATTATCGGGGTTATATTATGCGAGAAGCCAAGCAAAGTAATATTAATGTGATTACCTATGTAATAGTAGTAAATATATTGTGAAGGAATAATTTAAAGCAATGTGCAGGCATAATGAAATACTTAGTCCTATCAGAAGCAATAAAATCGGATAAATGCAATATTGAAGATGCAGTGTAGAGCTGCTGGCACGCGGCGCCGCCGCCGCCTGCCGGCCGCGCAGTTCATATACCGAGCGAGCACATTGTTTTGAGGGTGTCTGCATAAGTTATTATTGTTACAAATTTATAAATAATTAGACTTGTTGAGTAGCTGTGACAAATTTAAATATATTTATTTATTCACTTTTTTGTTTCACTATAAGATTATTGTAGTTGCATAATTTTCGTGATGATTATGTTATTTATAAGTTGTTAACATGTAAAGCAAAGCCATAATAATTGAGAGTATATTATTTTGAGAAAAACATGTTTTTTATTGAAAATACAAAATACTTAACCCAAAATACATATTCTAAAATATCAAAAGGTAATGATGGTAAATGGTTCGAAAGAGTTGAGACTAATCAGAAATTAACATGAGTGCTTCGAATTTCACCGCCAATATAATATAATGAGTAAACATAAATTCATAACTACTTGTTTGTGAACGGAGCCTTATCAAGCCATCAAATTCGAAGCATATCAATACAATCAATTCTCAATACTGCAGTATACTACTACATGTATTCAACTTTTAGCCATAAATTAATAATCGACTGCATCATTGATGACATGAACGATAAAAAAATAGCTAGTAGTGGCGGGGGCGGGTGCTGTGGGGGCCATAGCCCCTGTCGTCGTAGCCGCGGCTGTGGTCGTGCCGGCCGCGGTGGTCGTCGTGCCGGCCGCGGTGCTCGGGCCGCTCGCGCGAGTACGGCTGCTGACGGCGGTTGAAGCGCCTGTCGTTGCGCCGTCCTCCATTGTTTGGCACCCACCAAGACTCTACTATAGGCGGTACGCTGGGATCCGCTTTGAAAACCTTCATATATGCTTCATCATTCTCTGTGTATCTATCCTTTAGTTCTTCCTCGCAACTAGCCAAGAATTCTCTGTCTTGATCAGATAAATGGTCTGCTGTGGATGCCATGGTTTTTAATAGTCAACAGGAAACTTGACCAATGAATCTGTAACTAAAAAAACGCTAGGTAATTATTACGAATTTGGCAACGAAAGCGTCACATTGTGAAGGCATATAGGGAGTTACAATTAGATTGGTTAGTGTGTAACTATAAGATATATTTTGCATACTTCAGGCAAGCCTAGCTTTGATAAAAAAATAACTAAAGGCTGAGTACCTACTATTAAATTTTCGCAAGGTGAGTAGATTATTTTTTATCTGGTTAATTGTGGACCTACCCACTGTTTCAAAAAAGTAACCATATTAAAAAAAATGTATATTTAAATAATATATATTAGTGAACTTTTTAGAAACAGTATAAACTTTTTCATTTTCTAAATGTATGGGTACTCATCATAAACTATGTATTGTAAATAAGTGCACTTAGTGTGTACAACCTAAATGTAAAAGTTGTACCATTCTAACCAATAGCATGAACGCAGACAAATTATTATGTGACCAAAACAAGGTTTATGCATGAACCTTTTCAAAGGCAATTATCAATTTACCATGCAGGATGCATAAACAACATTAATATAGACAATCACAAACATATAATTTACCAGGGATAACCCAACATTTAAAATCTCCTCCTATTTTAAGTGGGTTAAAAAGACAACAAATATCACAACATTCAAACAAATACCGACTATCCTGAACTTGTACAGTCAGCTGCAGAGATAAGTAGACCCCCTTGCATACAAATTTGCATGCAAGGGGGGTCTACTTATCTCTGCAGCTGACTGTACATGAATCAAAAATCATGAATTTTTTACTAATGAGTCCGCTATAGAGTCAACAAAACATGAAACATTAATACTGAGATTATTTTAATTACACATCTGGCAACATAAAATCATGAAGACACCACTTTCACAGTCCACAATATGCTCCCCATTTTCATGAACCTATACCAATTCCCACAAAAACATTTGCAATTTAAAGTATAGTTACAAGATTCTCCAATTATGGACGTCAAAACTAAACAGAAAACTTCATGTGGGGATTCAACACCCCCAGGTTTAATAGACTCAAATACCAAGCCTAGAAAAGCTCCACAGTCAGGGCAAACGCATGGTCTCCAACGATATCCTGGGAACCATGAATTGTCAACCTGCCACTGTAAATAATAAATTCATATTTGTAAAAAATATAAAGAGAAAAATAAAGTAATATATAGTTTGTACCAAAGTGATCAATACCCAAACAAGATAAGGTTATGTGATAACCAAAAATTACATACCTCCCCAAAACCTTGGCAAGAAGACTGGGTTGCAGTTATCACTGGGAATTGGAAAATGATATCTTGTGACACTACTTGTACGAGAACCGTTTCTCTATTGAACAAGGTGTCATTGAATGCATGTAAAGACGATGGGCTTAATTTTGATATCAAGAAAGAAGCTGAAGATGAGTAACTTCCACAGCCTCGGCACAGAATATTTTGTGAATTTCGCGATTCTGAAATTATAGATCGGCTTAAGGATGTCTATTCAGGCATAATAAAAACTTCACTTTATAAGTAAAATTTACCTGTAGAGTAATTATCACTGGCATCAATCATCATCACAGTGTTATCAAAGACAGCTGTCCCTATTTGTACAATCAATGTACATACGAATATGGATACGTATATCGAGGACATTGCAATACATAAGAACAATAAGTAATGCCTAGTTGAGTTATATTGACATAAAATACGTATATTACCTACTCAATTTGTGAATTATTTAAAATGCGGTGTCTGTGAAATTCTTCTTCGCCGATCAATTCCAAATAAAACTTACCCAAATGAGGGTTTTCGATAATTTTTCTGCCACCAGGGCGGCGCTTCGTACGCACCTGGTCTCGAAAGCTGTCAGGTTCATACTATTCATAGGCACCTGGGCCTAAAATATTGAAATTCTATTTTATTTGGAAGAGAATTGATTTTGTAATGGATTACGACTAATACATGGTCGTCGAACTGAAGATTGAACTCTAAAACAGGCGCTCAAAGTCACTGGTATTCAAAATAATTACTATAACTTTGTTAATTTCATGAGAATTGACTTGGAACTATTTTATTCATTTAGTTTAGGTAACAATATGACTAAAGTAATGGTTTTCAGAATAAATAAACCTATAAATATGTTGAAAATTAAATGCGCGTATTTATTTTGACAGTTCGTTATACGGTCGCCTCAGTGCTGCCATCTCACCTCCCCATAGCGGCAGAAAAAGTATCAAAAACCCTCATTATAAAAATATGTCATTGTCATGTCACATAAAATTTTTTTCGTTCTTATTCCCAGACAGGCTAAGATAATAGGTCATACAGCCTGCATTTAAGGTTTAAAATATTCGACTACTACTGACTTAGCAAATCTTTTGGAAAATAATAGGGCAAAGTGGAAAGAGATTCGTGTCTAAATAGCTCACGTGTGGCTATTGTCGTCGCAAAGGCATCGTGCCGGCAGGGCAATACAGTTAATAGTGATACAAAATGTGTGCGGAGACGGCGTTCGGATTTCCGAGCCGGCTTACCCGAGTTGGAGATCCAATCCGGAAACGGCCCGTGTGATGTTGATGCTAGGCCTATAATTGTCTTGTCTAGAGATTTTTCATCCCTGGGAATATCATTGTCCACAGATAAAGTATAGGGAAGATTTCGTGTATTAAGACAACCTGAAGAAACTATTGTCATCCTTTACCATCTCAAGATGTATTCCATAAGGAAAAGAGACAAATAAAGTAGCTCTACTTGGTCTTGAATTCTATCAATGACTCCATTTTCTTGAACAATGCTACCAACCTGACTAGATAAAATGTCATTACTATTAGTGTTGTCCAAGCTTCATCGTATGCTTTTATCAGCAATAATAATATTTTTACCAAATTAGATAGCGATGAACAGTGGGAATAAACCTTATTTCCTACTCAGAATCACGATCTTCTGCGATCCTTAATGTGTCATGATTTCTAAATCTACATTTTAGGATAAAAATAAAATCACAAAATTAATGAAATATTTTCTTTAATTAAAATGTCAAATGTCATAAGAAGTGTTCTGTCTAAAACGTATGCCACTAGTTGGCGCCACTTAGCGGTAAGGTCCCGCTAAGAAACACAATTATCTAGCCTCAAAGAACAACTAACTAGAAGGTCATTTTATTTTTTTACATAATTTTAGTAACTTGTACAAATCATTTAAACACGAAACTATAGGCGCTCTGAGAATTTAGACAAGTTTCTGGACCTGACGCCTCAGTGCTGCCGCCCTGGTGAACGGCATTTCAGAAAACCCTCATTATAACATGTTTTACGGAACTTATCATCCCTTAAAGCATACCTAACAATTTTCGTATGATGGCTTCTTTATAATTAATCAATGTACACAAGTATCACATGAGTGTCATTATTAAACTAAACTTACTTTACTTTCTGGTTGACATGACATTGGATGATTACCAAATATGGTGGGTACTACGTCAGAATGTAATCACTTATGGGTACGCCCTTGCCTGAAACAACAGCTTAAAAATGTGCGGAGCATATTTTTGAATACTTTTTAGGGCACCAGTCGTCTGCCTTTTTGATATTTTTGACCCATAATAGCCTTTGTTCAGTGTCCTGTGGAAACCTGTTGGAAATTAAAAACATCGATTCATTTTCTGAGTTGGCTATCAATAGATTTATCGATATCACGATCGATCTCTTAAGTACAACACTATGCAATACAAATATTTGAATCCCACTATTTATAATTACATTACGAATGCAAATACGAATGGTTAATTCACAAAACTACACACATGTATCCGGCAACAAATATTGAATAAGATTTTCAGTTACTTTTACCTTAATAAGGTTCGAAATTTTAAAATTCAAGTCAAAACTAAATTACCGGTGAAACGTAATGTCTTTATTTTGTTCATTCAGGTAACCCTGGCGGTTTTTACACCCTGGAACCACACAAGTCATCACTTTTATCACATTCCGTGCACTTATCGAACAGAAATATACATGAAAAGCTTTATTTTAATCACTTTTACTATTTGCGGTTTAGGTGCACTAGTACACCCAAACAAAGATCATTGACAGGCATTGCCGGCGTCACCCACAGATATAATAGACTCGGTCTATAAATATAAATAATATGTCTATGTCATTGTCACTGTCAGTCATCTGTCAGTTGTGTCAGATCGACAGGTGTCTTTCCCATGTTACACGATAATGTTCCAACCCACATGAGGTTGACATAAAAATTGATGACTTTTGCAGTCAACAGAAAGTTTACATTTCAGTGTCAAACTCATGTGGGTTGGAACGTTATCGTGTAACTACGTCCAATTTGTCACTGTCAGCAACAAGAATTGAGAAGAATGCTATTTAGTACAGCAACGTAGAAATCATAGAATCTAGTGAAAATTTCGCATTGAGGACGGAAAGTCAGCAGTCCTAGACATCTGGTATGGCTTTTAAATCTTGAAGATATTGCACAAATCAATTCACAGGTACATAGTATATTTCTTGAAACTCGAAACTATTTGTTACAGCGATTCCAAATCCTGCGTTTCTAATCAACAATACAATAACATCTACTTTTTATTGCCTATTTATGTGTTTGAGAAAATCCGATTCGGCCTAACGAAGATACAAATATTGCTACATCGCCACAATGTCGGAGAATGTAAACATCGATTTATCCGGGGAAATGAATGCAGCACCGGGAGAAAAAAGGATTTCATAAGTATGTGAATGACATGGAACTGTAAGTTTTAACATTTCTACTGCGTGTGCTGTGTTGTTCTAGTTTGCTGCGGACATTTTATTGTTTGCTTATCATCACACATTTTATTGCAATCTTACAAGTTTTGGTATGCTAATGTTTCTTATATAGTTCATCTCATTAAAAAAGTGTTCATATTAAAGATAGGACATTACATTTTGGAAATCATACTCAATAGACAAGCAGTTAATCATGTTTAGCAATCTCATATTCCAATAAATTTACCAAAATTGTCTAATATCACATCTTTCATCTATGTGTTACATATTAGTGTGCCATAGTTAATAATGTATGTATTCAATCTCTGGTGTTCTTCTGCTGTCTATAAGATGATAATAAATTTTCCCAATTAATGTGTTAGAAGTATACAACTCACATTCAACACTAATTTAGCAGAATATGACAAATTATTCATAGACAGCCTTAAATGAAAATCACCGGCTTAGAACCAGAAACAACTATTTCCGTAAAACATATTTTAGCAAATAGTGTTCTATTCCATTGGCATAAAATACAATTTGTCAAAACCATCTTCAAGGAAATAGTTGATTCTGCTTAACCCGACAAAAGGACAAAATAAAATAGAATAGAAATAGATTACTCTTTATTACAATCTTCTATGCAGGAATTAGCTTAACTTGTAATGTAATTAACAACATTTTATAGGGGTTTGATTGACAGACAGACTACAACAGTGGATATGTTAAAGATTTTTTTTTATTTAATATTATGCAAATTAATTTTTATTCTGCATTTAATTCCTAATAGAATTTTTGGTAAATCTACAAGATCATAACATCAGTTACCAATTATTTTGTGTTTAACACTTTCCCCGACAGTGAAAGAGTTAAGCTATGTTAGCCATACAAGCATGCCGCCTGTCAATGTGGTGTCACCGAAAGTGTTAATTAATTAAAATTACATTTCCACATGTTTGGCCTATGTAATAGGAGAGGCCTTGGTCCAGCATTGCACTGATTATAGGCTGATTATGTGTGTGTGGCCTAGGCAAAAGGTAGATATTTGGAGACTTAAATGTACTCAATGAATATTAAAGATCATACAAAAGAATTTTTAACTGATGTTACAGCCATCTTGATTTTTTTTAATAAGTCATTGAGTGCAATAACCAGGTCTATTGTTACTATCCAAAAATTGTTTTCCTTAAGGTATCTCTCATGTTTCATTGATGGTGATTGGCTTTTAATGATTTGATGATTTTTGAGAAATAATCAATAAATGAATTAATAATGTACAATATGCAACATTAGACAAAGCATGCCAACTAGCCAATCTTAAATTGGGCATTTGAAATGACAATCTGATATATTGGAGCAGCCTGGCTGCTCACAAACATCTATGCCGGTCTTTATTGTATTGTAATGGTGGAAGAGTCCATATTAAGATACTTTTGAGCATCATGGTAGCTCCAATATATGTGTAATGGTCACTTTACAGATCTGAGATGAAAATCTTAACCCTTTCATGAAGTTTGGAATGTAATTGGTATAGGTACAACAATATAATATTATATAAAATTGTACTCTTTTATATATGTTAATTGTAATAATTATTGCTTTTAAGGCTAATGCAACACATCCGTAGTGGTGGTGGTCAAGCGCTGTTAATGGGCTTTTTGGCATCTAGAAGGCCATGGACACAGTTTGTTGCAACAGAGAATTTTAAGGTAACATTCTGAATAATAATGTCTGATGTAGATCAGGGCCGGATTTAGGGGGGGGGGGGGGGCAACCGGGGCTATAGCCCCGGGGCCTCCACTAAAGAGGGGCCCCCACAATAGAGATTTTGAAAAAAAAATTTCAAATTCCAACTAGTACATTTTTTTTTTGAGTAGTGAAAGTGATCTACTCCGGGAACTATATTTCAGCGAAATCATCAACGATTTTTCGGCGACAAAAGCTTGGAAGATTCCGTTCGTTAACGCAAAAACAAATCAATCACAACCTCTAAATCCGGCCCTGATGTAGATATTTGTATTCTCTTAAATTTTTTCATACATTACTTTTTACTTTTACTCCTTGATAAGTTAAGGTGGCTTAACAGTAACACACACTATATGGATTACAGTTAAGTGATATTATACTTTGCAAAATTTTTGTATACAATGGACCTTAGCCATTGATTGGACAAGTCTTGAAGCCCCACTCATAAATGATCTAACGTTAATATTTTTTAATAACTGGGCCATTATTCTCTAGTTTTAAAACTGTTCAACCTATCAATTTTAAAATAATTTTCTTAGAAAGTTTTTATCCGATCAAAAACATTACATGTAAAAAGGTGCAAGTCTCGCAGCATAGCAGTTGTTACACCACAAAAAAGTTATGAGATCAATTGTTTAACCAAGTCAATAATTCTGTAGTTACTACAAGGGGGTATCCATAAAACTCGATTTCTACTAACTTGCCTAACTTGAAACTGCATGTAGAAATACTCATTTTATTATAGGTATCAATAAAGAGTAAGCCAAATTAGCTTGAGATTACCAAGCGAATTAAGTTTGATGATCCACCACTACCTATCCATGGGAACATTTGTCTAGCAGCTTTGTCATAAATTGTTACCTTATAACAATTACTTAATTAACAACATCTTATAGTAACTGTATTAATATAAGATATCTGTATTTTTTTAATATAAAGAATGACTTGGCCATCGACCACATCTTACTGAATGTCTTTAGGGCATTGCTAAATTTGGGTTGTTTTAAGCAGTTGATTTTATTACTTACCTATGTACCGAGTGTTTTTGAGGTCGTGAAGCAAAATAATGGACATAATACGGAATTAAATCTGAGAGTGAGAGAAAGAGTGTTTTTCAAGAAATAGAAAATTTCGTTTGTTATAACATGGTCACCAGATATCCTATATGTACATTGTACACCGTTTGACAAAGGCATAATAGGATGACTATATATACTCTGACAACCAAATTATGTCAGTAGAAAAGCGTGCGAAATTCAAATTAGTATGAAGAATAGTAGGAAGGGCGGACAGGCCAGTAGATTTTTTTTATTTCACGCGGTTTCCTATTGACACCGTTTGGTTTGAGTAAGTACATACATAAATGATTTAAGTAGTTTTAAGATAATATATTGATCAGAGTCTACCCTACATAATGTTGATAGGCTTCAGAGTCACGAAAAGTAGTTTTTGATCACGACCCAACCTAAATCATCCCTGTGCGATGGCCAAGTCATTCTTTATATTAAAAAAATACAGATATCTTATATTAATACAGTTACTATAAGATGTTGTTAATTAAGTAATTGTTATAAGGTAACAATTTATGACAAAGCTGCTAGACAAATGTTCCCATGGATAGGTAGTGGTGGATCATCAAACTTAATTCGCTTGGTAATCTCAAGCTAATTTGGCTTACTCTTTATTGATACCTATAATAAAATGAGTATTTCTACATGCAGTTTCAAGTTAGGCAAGTTAGTAGAAATCGAGTTTTATGGATACCCCCTTGTAGTAACTACAGAATTATTGACTTGGTTAAACAATTGATCTCATAACTTTTTTGTGGTGTAACAACTGCTATGCTGCGAGACTTGCACCTTTTTACATGTAATGTTTTTGATCGGATCTCATCTCTTTTTGTAGGTATTCTTCTTTTTTTTCTTTTCGGGTACTACTTCTTGTACGTCAGCTACCATTTTTCTCATAGCCCACTCCCTGTCTTTATGGGCTTTTTTCCGGGGCTTTGATGGAACTATTTCTGACAAGTCTGGACGGTATTTGCGTCTTAGTCTATTATATTCTAATATTGCAGATTCCTGCGCTTTAATGCTACCGAAATCGATATTTACAAGATGTATACCGTTCAAACTTGTGACCCTGGAAAGTGCTACATACGCTTGCCCACATGTAAACACTCCAGAACTGATATCCATTAGAGCATTGAACACAATTAACAGTAGCTTTATTTTAACTTCAACGCATTAGTTCGTTGAAATTACCTACACAACAATGTCCAAATCTCTAGCAAATCAAATCCCTAAACAAGTTCGTAATCCTAAAATTACCTACACAAACAATTTCTAAATTAGTATATGAACACAAGTAACAGTCTAACACGACAAATAAGTAAAGATTTTTTTATTATATTAACCTCAACGTATTATTTCGTTCATACGAAACACCTTTTTTTTTTTTATACCATGTCGGTGGCAAACAGGCATACGGCCCGCCTGATGGAAAGCAGTCACCGTAGCCTATGGGTGGTACACTCCTCTTTTGAAGAACCCCATAGTACAACGGGAAAACCTCGGCAGGGAGCTCATTCCACAGACGGACCGTCCGCGGGAGGAAGTTCCTTTGAAACCGCACGGTGCGCGATCATTTAGGTTGCAAGGTGTGAGGATGAGCGCCCAGTCGGTGGCGAGCGGTGCGATGATGAAAAGTGGACGTTGGCATCATGTCGAACAGTTCTTCAGAGCACAACCCATTGCACAGACGATAGAACACACATAAGGAGGCGAAGTCTCTCCTTAAACTTAAGGGTTCAATACCGCCTGTGAGTCTGGGATCGTCGACTAATTTCAAATAAAAGCAAGTCCATCAAAGCCAATCAACGACAGAAGTTTGTTCAACGCACCGCTCGCCACCGACTGGGCGCTCATCCCAGTCGGTGGCGAGCGGTGCGATGATGAAAAGTGGACGTTGGCATCATGTCGAACAGTTCTTCAGAGCACAGCCCATTGTACAGACGATAGAACACACATGAGGAGGCGATGTCTCTCCTTAGACTTAAGGATTCAATACCGCCTGTGAGTCTGGGATCGTCGATTATTCGGACAGCTCGTCTCTGAACCGAGTCAAAGGGTGCAAGCTGGTACACAGGTGCTCCTGCCCAAAGGTGACAGCAATACTCCATATGGGGTCTGACTTGCGACTTATATAACAGAAGTCTTTGCCCCGGAGTAAAGTATCCCCTCGCTTTATTGAGCACACCGAGCTTTTTGGATGCCAGCCTAGCTTTTCCCTCTAGGTGACATCGGAATTGGACGTCGTTGGAAATGTCGACTCCGAGGATCCCAATACTCCCTGACATGGTAAGAGCTGTGTCTTGGAACTTTGGAGCCACAGTAAATGGGTTTTTTTAGCGGTAAACGCGCAAACTTGTGTCTTTGTGGGTTTGAACCTGACTAGGTTATCCCGACCCCATAACGAGACTCTAGATAAAGTGTTCTCGATGTCAGACAAAAGTTTTCCGCGACTTTCCAGTACCACAGAGCGAGGGATATTAGCACGGCCTGCGTAAAAAGTATCCCCAGTACTGTCATCCGCATAGTAATGGAGGTCGCCGATAGACAACATGTCATTGATATGAACATCGTTGAACAGCGTTGGGGATAGCACAGAGCCTTGCGGGACGCCAGCGTTTATGTCCATGCTATCAGAGCAGCTACCATCTACTACGGCACGCTCCATGACCTTAGAGAGAAGGGAGGTGATAGCGATAGGCCTATAATTCGATGGATCCGATCTGTCACCCTTTTTTGGAACAGGGTGCACAAGGGCCGTCTTCCACGAAGATGGAACTTCCCGTTTGATACTGGAAAGAGCGAAGAGACGCGTTAACACAGGACACAACTCAGGAGCACAACGTTCAAGCACCACTGCAGGTATGCCGTCTGGCCCGCTCGACTTGTGAACGTTTAACGACAGCAACTCCCGCCGAACATCTTTCTGTGAGATGCGAATTTCTGGCATGGAGTGTGCGCACCGTGGGATAGTAGGCGGTATAATGCTGCCGTCATCACTCACAGTCGAGTTCGAGGCAAAAAGAGCACCTAGAAGATCGTCTTTCTCTTTTGCACTATGGACCAGATTACCGTCAACATTTCGCAGTGGTGGTGGACCTACGTTGAAATTACCTACACAACAATATCCAAATCTCTAGCAAATCAAATCCCTAAACAAATTCGTAATCCTTACAGACGTTGAAAAAGACAAATAATCGCTTCAGTACGCACACGAGAATCGCAAATTAATTCTGAAACACCCAAATAGCCATCCATTACCTGCGGCGCACGGGCAACTGACTGTGACTGTCACTCGGTGGCGTTGGCGGTGCGCGTCTGCGCGGCACTACCCGCGTTTCACCCGCGCCATTTTAAAATACGACTGTATTATTAAAACGCCCAGTATTACAAACCTACATTTATTACAAACCACAATTATTCATTTTTTTAGTTTTTGATATTCTTGTTTATATAGGTATCTGATTTATTTTGTACTGGCATCATTTAAAAGTTACTTTTTGTTTAACAAGCACTGCGTACTCCCGACCCCGCGTTTGATTTAAAGTAATTTGAACTTTGTTGTACTACAAATACATTTCGAATTCGTTTGGCTAGGTTGTCCGTAGTCATATTTGATAATACATAAGTGAATTTTGTGATGTTAGGTATAGGTAGGTACTTAATTATTAATTGTTGACTTCCGCATAAAAGCGTTAATGTAAATTTTACAGTGGAAATCCGAATAAGATGTTATTTTAAAATACAGCTTATTATAATATTAAACAATTTTACGGTAACTACGTTTATAATGATGATTTGCGCAGTGGACGTCTTATGGCTAATATGATGATGATGATGACAGGGTGGAATGGAAATAGATTTTGGGTCAGGAGGGCCGCTACCAGATTCCGTGCTGCTGGAGGGCCTTCAGAGATTATCCCTTAATTTGGGATTTATGAAAATTGGGATTAGCATGAAAACTAAAAAAATAACAGAATTTAAAACTTGTAGGTATGGGACCAATAAAAATATTTGGCTAGAAAACCCACAATCCAAAGAACTCTTTGTTCCAACCCGCTTCATTCCGCCATATAAACTTATTTGCAACAACCGCATAATTAATTTTGTATTAGCATGTATTTGTATAGGATTACAAACTTATTTGAGTAGTTTGCATAACTTTAAAATCTGGCAGAAATTTCTAATTTTCAGATTTTTTGTGTAATAGGTAAGCTATAAACTACTTATGTTTCAAATTTTGAGCTCCTAGGCCATCTAGAAATACCTTAGATTATTGATGATCGGTGAGTCAGTGAGTGACAAAACTAAGGAACTTTGACATGCGGTAATTTTTAAACTACAAGTTATAATTGAAATTAAACAAAATTATTATGTAACTCATGTTATGGCCTACACGTCGCAGAAAATTCAGACTTCTAGCTGTAACCAGCGCGAAATTACAGACGGTTGAAAACGGCCTGAACGGCTTCGCGAAAAGGATGGTACGGCCGTGCCTTTTTTTTGCTCGACTTGGCGGGGGCACTGCCGTGCCCCCAGATTTCGATCTACTTTTGAGATTTTTTAAAGCTTGTGGTTCAAAAGTTAGAGACATATTTTTTAGCTTTCGGAGTGATTAGCAATAATCTTTTTTAAATTAAATAGTAGGTACTAATTTAGTCATACTCGATTCAATAGAAACTTGTTGAGATGTATGTTGATAATCGTCTACTGACATTTTTTTCATTTAAGGTTCCAGCATCGCTGCCGAGGCTGACTCGCCGAGTTTATCGAAATGTGGAATATTTTCAAGCTAATTATTTCATGGTCTTCCTGGGGCTATTTTTATATTGTCTGTGAGTTTTAATTGTCTATCTATCTATTAGGTAATCCCTTTATTCTGCCAAACATAAAAACGGAAAAAAATCGACGTTATTCTTACGAGAATGCGTAGGTAACTAAATATATCCTCAAACGGATCACCATTATTTTTATTTCAGCCTATAGCGTAAAATGCTACTCTACTAATGTTTAAATGAGAGAGAGAGAGAGAGAGTTAAGATGTGAAAACCACGCACGTTAACATAACCGTTCAGTGAAAGTATTAATTTACTCTATATTCCGCCTTGTATTTAATCTGAATGAACTAATGGTAGGTATGTCAATAATTTACAGGATCACTTCTCCTTTTCTACTCATAGCAATGGTTGCCAGCTTCTTTGGCTACAGAAAACTTACTGCAGGCCCTAATACGTGGAAGGTGAGAAAATGCATACACATAACTTAAAGACATATATACATTTACTAATTAGATACTATAATGTACTACAATGATTAATGACGACCCATATTTCACTTACAGCCAAGAGTAAGTGCAGTATTTTAAATTCACAATTGCATTTTACACGCTTTTAATGACTGTTGCTATGTGTTAAAAATACAGCTTTTAAAGATATATGATATGTAGCTGTATATTTTTTTTAGTTACCTGCACTGAAAATGCGCCTCTACTAATGTTTAATAACTAAACATTCAAACCACAATTCTAGGGGAGCCCTATGCCCACATGCCCACGCATTAGATCAAAATCACTTCAAGAATAGATTACATTATGCCAGAACAAGAAGTCAAGAAGTCTTATAATTGTGACACAATTGTTATGAGTTCGTAAAATTTCCAGTAGTAGATACATATCCGCAAGGCGAGTTCAGATAAACAAAAAATAATTTAATACAATTATCTGTAATAAAACTATGAAAACGGATAAACTCGCGTATATTAACTAATTTTAACTTCATTCCGACGTTTCGAACACTTTACAGGGTTCGTGGTCTGCGGATGACTGACAATGGAGGAAATTTGATAGATCTACCTCCATCAAAATAAGAAAGATAAGTACAAACAGCAACACAGCTAGGTATACACATCAGAAATTGGAAATATTGCACGAAAGAGAATCACACTTACAGTCACATGTCAGTTACATAGGACTGTTGAGCCACTTGGCAAAGGATGCAATTTGGTCGTGTAATATTATGGGTTCGGTATTTTTCGTTAGTAGGCACGATCGCGACATTTCCGAAGGTCCCCGATGATATGTCATCGAATCTTTGTTGCGTCAAAATTTCAGTATTTGAAAACTAGTTGACATAATAAAAATTCCTTTGTCTACGAAAATTAAGAATTAGCTATCGGCCATGATTAGACGCTAGATGTCGTTGTTCCTAGTGGAAACTGGATAACGACAGTTCTTCATAGATTTGTCTAAAACCGTTTAGTAATTTATTCATGGTTTCTTCAAATCGGATGCCATGATTTATCTGATATTAATAGGCGAGGTATTCTTTCAAGTCAAGATATTTTTGAAATTGTTGCCCCTGTGGAATTGACGTTGACCGCCTTGGACACCACGGACTTTCCTGCCGACTAAGTGCGGGCCGCTTCTCAAGGCATACTGCCCTCAATGACATAATCCGACGGTCTCTTGCGTCAGTTGGTGTGCCGGCTCTCTTAGAGCCGACCGGCATATCCAGAACTGACGGCAAGAGACCTGATGGTATGTCTCTGGTTCCGTGGAGTATGGGACGGGTGCTGGTGTGGGATGCAACCTGCGTAGACACGCTAGCCCCGTCTCATCTCCACCGAACCTCTGCGAGGGCAGCGGCAGCAGCAGAGGCGGCCGAAAAATCCAAGGTGGGAAAATACAGTGGTCTCGGCGCCGAATATAATTTCGTTCCTTTCGGCGTCGAGACCTTTGGTCCGTGGGGTCCTAGCGCTCTGAGTCTCTTCAAAGACCTATCGAAGAGACTCAGAGACGCCACGGGAGATCCAAGAGCTGGCAGCTTCCTCGCTCAACGCATTAGCTTGGCAATCCAGCGAGGAAATGCTGCCAGCGTCCTGGGTACCATGCCGCAGGGGCCTGTTTTAGATTTATTTTAGATTTTATTTAGTTTTATTTTAGATTTTATGTAGTTTTAGTTTAGTTATACTTTTTAAATAAGATTTTGTATTTGTAGTTTGTTTAAAAACTGAATAAAAGATTATGTAATGATACGTAAACACCAAAAAGATATTTTTACAAATAGAGTCTGGCTAATTAAATATTGCCCTAACATTTGGCGGGAAATTCAAGTTAAAAAGTTAAAATAAGTTGGGGCAATATTTCATTAGCCAGACTCTAGCCATGTTATCGGGCACTTTTAAATTATTTTTTTCATTGACAGAGACAAATGCTATTGCTGTCTTTATTATAATTCATCACATCTCTTAGTTGACGTTAGTTGAATACTTATGTAACCTTTGTGGAAATATGGTAGATAGACGTTTGACAGTCTACCTATAATCCTTTAATCTGTCAGTAGCCATACAAATGTTTAATAGAGACTTGATAATTTCTGGCTGAAATTCTAACTTCGAAAAAATATCTGACAGTGACAGCCGTTGAAAGGAAAATGAACGAAAATTTCTACATAGCAGCTTAGCAGTCAAATTACCGGCTCTGAAGTTAGATTGACGTCACCAGGACTAAAACGGATGTTATATATAACGTAACTATAGTAACGTCAGCTTCCGGAAACATTGCGATCAATCGTTGGTTAAACGTTTTTGTTATTACGTAACCATGGTAATGTCACCTTCTGAAGAAACCGCGAGCGATCATTGGTTAACCGTAGCAATGCCCCATTGGCCAGCAGAGTTCGGCCGAAGTCGTGATACCAGTCTCATAAGATTTCGGAACCCGATTTGTATTATTCGACCAAGTTGCGAACAGTGCAAACAATCAACATTCCCGTGTATTATTTAATTTGAAGTTGACATAATATAAATATATTTATCTCTTTCATTTTCTCTCTGCTCTGTCTTTAATGGTCCGTTAGGAGTGTTGCTGTTTGTACAAAACTACCCACCAAAGAAAAATTACTAAACCACAGACAATAAATTTTAAGGGTGGATGTACATACAAAATTTGCAAATTAAGCTAGTTATTCATTACAAATATTTTCAGAATATATACAAATATTTTCCTCCATTGTCAGTCATCCGCAGACCACGAACCCTGTAAAGTGTTCGAAACGTCGGAATGAAGTTAAAATTAGTTAATATACGCGAGTTTATCCGTTTTCATAGTTTTATTTCATGAGTAATCCTCGCGGTAACCGAAGAAAATACAATTATCTGTATTATAAGAAACCAAATGGTATTAGCGACGGTTATTGTTTAATAGGTATCCGCCTACTTGTTTACCTATCGTGCCATAAAATGATGTTATAAATGTGCATTTTAAAAGGTTAACTGGAAGAAAAACGCTGGAAAGCAGATCCCTTATAGGGATAAGTTTGCCTTTGAACATTAAGTCATAACATAACTTTCGATTTTGTACAGTAAAGTATTTACTTTACTAACTTGCAACGTTAACGTGGCACTTTATAAAACTGATGCTTGAAGATATACATAGAAAGGCACGTTTACTATTTCGCGGTATTCCTCATCCTCATAATACGTTGTGAAATATTTTATGATATTCTTGTTGAAATGAAACGTAGGCTTGATATTTGTGAACACATAGAATAATAGATTTTTTCCGCTCGTAATAATCTTTCGTTCGTTTAGATTGGAAGCTACGAGTTGACGAAGACGCAACAGTACGGAGTGGCTGCCGCGGGCTCGATGGCTATTTGCTGGTTCGCCGGCGTCGGAGCTGTGGTCTTCTGGGTTTTAGGTACTGCACTGAAGGCTATTTTTCCTGTACTACAAGTACAAGTAGTAAGGGCTCCCAATTCGAATATCCGATAAATAATAATATTTGGTTCATTTCGGTATTCGTTTTTTTTATTACCAAAAAAATTTAATTATAAAGACACTTTACACGACTAAAAAAAGTTTAAATAAAGACACTTTACAGCAACAATCGCAGTTTTAATAATAATTCTGCATCAATTACGTAACCAACAGTATAATGCTAATTACAAAACTATGTACGTGTGTACCTGAAACTTTCGAATATTTGGAAGTCCTAACCACAAAACATTTATTCCACAGAGGTGGCAAACAAGCATTCGGCCCGCTTGATGTTTAGCATATAGACTATAAAGCTTACCTTTAAAAATACCGCTTTCCGACCATACTCATTGTAATGGTTATTTAGATAGATAGTGTTGAAAGTGTTTTTCCTGCATGAGTGTCGGTGTCGTAAAACCGGATAAAACGCGAACAACGAGTGTTTTAAACCGACACGGTTAAAGAAAAAGCCCATATTCCATCACGAGTGCTATTTACAATGCATTGTGAGAGAAAAAAAAGACAATAATATATCTGCAGTACCGAACAATCCATACAGAAAAGCTCTGAAAATTCATTCCTGCACTCGAGCAAAGCACAGAAAAATATGACTTTAAATGTAATCTGTCTGTTAACTACAGGTGCAACAGTCACGATAGTCGCGCTCCACGCCGGCTTCTTCGACGCGGAGTCGCTGCCGGCGGTGGACGACGCCGAGAACTTCCCCATGATAGAGCAAGTGTGACGACTTCAACGCCTCGCGCAAACTGCTGCTTGAAGGTCTTATTACACTATTACAATTGGAAAGCCACTCTACCCTACTCAATAATTTAGGCATTAACATGTCCAAATACTTTGCCCATCGATATTATCAGAGACAAGCAGGTGTGACTGTGTGACCGAAACGATTGTACTTCTATGCTGGCGACACAGCAGTTGTGACAAAGACGTTCGTATTTTGTCGCTACTTAAAAAAATCGTGTATCTCAGTACTGCTATTCAAAGTAGAAATGTAAGTGTAAGTCACTATTTACGTATGTGATGTCGATAGTAAGTCGACATTTTTGGCTTGGCTTATTGTACCAGATAGGTACGAGTTTTTTTTAAGAAGAGTCGTTTTTTTATGTCGCAGGGTGGGCCCGTAAATAAAATAAAAATCGAGTAAGACTTATACGCAAGTGGCATAGGAGTAATGCCCCGTTCCCAGTAAGCCGGACCGGCGAATTCGCCGGAAACAGGCATCCGGCCTAGGTGTTCAGTTCACATTACACGGAATCCGGCGAAAAAACCGGAGACAATGAGTACTTGTTTCAGTTGAATTCAGAAAACTGTACACGGTTTAGTGGTGTTTTCTTGTACCATTTTTTCATTAGTTTCTTTGTACGTCTTTTTTAATTTTTTGATGAAGTAACATAAACTGGGTACTTACCTATCGAAGAGGGCTTCACCCTGCCCACGTCAGGCTCGGTCGGGCACAGAACAGGTCTTGCTTGAATGATGTGAACAGCGTCATATAAATTATACTGCCACTAGCTCTTCCGGCAATTTCGCCTGTCCGGTAAATTCACCGGTCCGGCCGAATGAGAACGGGGTCTAAGATTTTTGTGTCCCGGCGTCTAACGTCTTATTAGGGCGGTTTATCCATTAGTCTACTTTTAAAAATTTCGATATTTTTATGTTATATAAACTAATAATCTCGAGGTCTTTCAATCCTTATAAAATTTTCTGTAGCTTATTTTATACTTTCCATTTCGCTACCGCCGTACAAGGTCTATTAAAAATGTTGACAAAATTAAAAAATGATTCCTCGGACATTTTTCACTGATTCGTTCGCCGCATGCAAACAATGTCGGTTGCTTGGCAACCTCATACTTTGATACTGTGACCCCATTAGACGAACGAAGGTTTGAAAGAGGAAGGTAATATCATCCAAATATCATAATTAAATTACCTATTGGCTTTGCGAGAATGAAATAAAAAAATCCACGCGTCATACGACTCCTCAAAAGTGTATCCAGTGGTCATTGCAGTGGTATGCCATTGATAATAGTGTGTAAAAACCTTAAAGGGCACATCAGCATCACATACATAAGTACTCACCTATACCTACACAGTACAGGTGTGACTTCATATGTATTATATTTACTAACATCAGTTTGAATATACATTTTAATATTTACCCTCTTATTTAATGAACGTCCTTTATCTCCATTTTAGTTTAAATGTGCTTTGTCTCTAATATGTACCATTGTCAAAGTGACAGATAAGGACAAAGAAGTTTCACTAAAAGAGAGATGGTGGGCGTTTATGAATAAGGAGGTTAGCTGTTAACTGGTAATGCAATCAAAACCAATTATAAGACTTCCAAAGCGCCATCAAATTGAGGGTGTTTCCATTAATAATTTGGCTGATTTACAGTTTTGTATACGCATCCGCACGCAGCGGACATCTCCATTAATTTCATTATTTCGATGTGAACACTTCGTACAACCTTTTTAATTAACAGAATATAAATGTTCTTACGTATAAGTAGATATCAAGATTGATCGAGCCCGTTGGAATTTCTCATAGTTGAGGGAATTTCGATTTAAATAATCCGTTTGATCTTTATTCTACTAATTTCTGTAAGTGAACTTAGCTGCCATGAAACTTCAATGTTACAGACTTGTGAAGTCTAAGTAACAAAAATAATAATAATTCGTGTTTGTCGTACGTATTTCTTTAAAATTATATGCACCCTCAGATATTTAATATCTGCTGTTATATTTGTATACATATCGCTCTTTTGTTAATCAATCCTTTTTATTATAGCATAGCCATTTATGAAGATACCTGTTTATGTAAAGTTATGTCATATTTTAGGGATTATATTTCTGTAAAGCAACCTATTTATAATATAATAATCATTATAAAATTTATAAATTATGTGTAATAAAACATTTCAATAAATTTCTTGTAATTTTATTATTACAGATACAGCTTAGCAACAAATAGAGCATAAAAAGCAATTTAAATACCTTATAATTATGTATTAAATTGAAACATTGAAAACGTACATTTGAAACTGCAAAAATAGTCAACGATCTACTGTATAGGGCAATGGTCTCTCGATAGTCCCCAGTAGCCCGTCAGATGTGGCACGCGCAACTTGTGTCGCCAGCGACGTCCACACTTCTGACGTCGCTGCCGACACAACTCACACGGCGTAGCAACAACGAGACTTGTCACAAGACGTTATCACCCCACTGAATGACTTGACTCGACCGTTTCCTCCATGGATTTTGTGTCAAGAACAATTATTGTTTCAATAATCAATACTTATCGATGTGAGACTGTTTTTACGTTTTATAATATTTTAAATGATCCTTTTTTCTTTTTATTTTTAATATCATTACATTTGGAAGAGGAAACAGTCGAGAACGGAACCTAGGTTTTCAAGAATATTAATCGGTTTCCTAATCGCATGCTTAGGTTGCGTTGCCCACGTCATCACCGCGACAGATAATTTTTTTACTACTATCCTCTTAAACAAAAGTGAGTATACACGCAAGTGAGTCAAGTGGTGTCGGGGGAATAAAAATGTTAATATGTACTGGTTAGACGCTGATGTATATCTCACGCAAAAATTTAGGATTTTGCAATTCATGAATAATATAAAATTTAAATAACATAGCCAGTGAAATGGATATCTCTTATTTAGTTTGAAAGGTGCGTCACTACCATGTTCAAAAGTTAAGGGTTCCCAGGGGCCTATTTCTCGAAAGCTTGTAACTTGTGATACAAGCGGAAGTCCTTATCAAATTAAAGGTGCGTTTAGACCAAACGAGCATTCGCTCATTCTATGCCCCACTCTACGAAATTAACGAATTTCGATGAATCACGTTTTGTGTAACGAACGAATTTCGTATACTAGGAGATAGAATGAGCGAATGCTCGTTTGGTCTAAATGCACCTTCATAGTGTTAAAAAGAGACACTTGTATTACAAGTTACAAGCTTTCGAGAAACGGGCCCATGGAAGTCAAACATACTTACTTGTGAAGTAGCCCCTGCGTTGAGATTTCCGTTCGTATATAAAAATACAGAAAATTGAGTTTATGTAGTGTTAACCTTTCTGTACAAACAGCAACACAGCTAGGTATACACTTCAGAAATTGGAAATATTGCATGAAAGAGAATAACACTTACAGTCACATGTCAGTTACATAGGAATGTTGAGCCACTTGGCAAAGGATGCAATTTGGTCGTGTAATATTATGGGTTCGGTATTTTTCGTTAGTAGGCACGATCGCGACATTTCCGATGGTCCCCGATGATATGTCATCGAATCTTTGTTGCGTCAAAATTTCAGTATTTGTAAACTAGTTGACATAATAAAAATTCCTTCGTCTGCGAAAATTAAGAATTAGCTATCGGCCCTTATTAGACGCTAGATGTCGTTGTTCCTAGTGGAAACTGGATAACGACAGTTCTTCATAGATTTGTCTAAAACCGTTTAGTAATTTATTCACGTTTTCTTCAAATCGGATGCCATGATTTATCTGACATTAATAGGCGAGGTATTTTTTCACGTCAAGATATTTTTACAAATAGCCATGTTATCGGGCAATTTTAAATTATTTTTTTCATTGACAGAGACAAATGCTATTGCTATCTTTATTATCATTCGTCACATCTTAGTTGTTGTTACGTTAGTTGAATACTTATGTAACCTTTGTGGAAATATGGTAGATAGACTTGTCAAACGACAGTCTACCTATAATCCTTTAATCTGTCAATAGCCATACAAATGTTTAATAGAGACTTCATAGTTTCTGGATGAAATTCTAACTTTGAAAAAATATCTGGCAGTGACAGCCGTTGAAAGGAAAATGAACGTAAATTTCTACATAGCAGCTTAGCAGTCAAATTACCGGCTCTGAAGTTAGATTGACGTCTCCAGAACTAAAGCGGATGTTATATTATATAATTATAATATAACGTAACTATAGTAACGTCAGCTTCCAGAAAAGATGCGATCAATCATTGGTTAAACGTTTTTGTTATTACGTAACCATGGTAATGTCACCTTCTGAAGGAACCGCGAGCGATCATTGGTGAACCGTTGCAATGCTCGCCCCATTGGTCAGCAGAGTTCGGCCGAAGTCGTGATACCAGTCTCATAAGATTTCGGAACCCGATTTTTATTATTCGACCAAGTTGCGAACAGTGTGAACAATCAACATTCCCGTGTATTATTTAATTTGAAGTTGACATAATATAAATATATTTATCTCTTTCATTTTCTCTCTGCTCTGTCTTTAATGGTCAGTTAGGAGTGTTGCTGTTTGTACATGGCTGTGTCACAAATCTAAATGAGAAATAAAATTCTTCACTAGTATTATCAAACCGGAATCAGAAGGGGACTCGAATGTACTGTTGACACAACAAATGACATAACATTTACCAAGAAAAGAGTTGTTTATAGATGTAGTGAGTAATTAATTGATCTATTGTCTGTAATTTTCTACACATAAACTATGAATATTTGAATATATCCTAGATTGACTTACACACTGTTGTGTCAACATTATTTTCGAATCTCTTTCTCATCGCGGTTTGATAATAGGTATTGCGAGCGGTAACAACAGGGTTCGCATACCGAACGAGTATAACGAAGGCTATTGGAAAGGACCCGAGGCCCTACCGCGAACTAGGGTCGGCCTGTTGCTTCTCTGTCACAATTACAAATACGACAAGTCGATCGTGGTTAGTGGCAGACCCTAAGCAGGCATACGATGGTCGGGCGGGGCGGTTATCCTCTATCATCGCGAACAAGATGATTTTCACATTCTAACAAAATAAGTGCGAAAATTACACGTGTCTCACGATAAAAAATCAACCATCATAGGCCTGGTACTACCGCATGTTTTAATCCTTAGGTACATACATAGAGTATCAAAAACGATACGATCGAGATAAGTAATCAATTGAGACCGTCAAACTAAGCAACAGAGTTCTAATTGGAATATTTTTTACATAGGTAAGCCTTTTTACAAATAAAATGTGTGATACCATATGCATCTAAGGGTTAAACCTTGTTCAATTGACCATAGTTTTGCAGAAAGCGACCAACTATGTATTATTTTTTGTCAATCTGATTTAAGCCATAACATATCGAGTTTAGTCGCTTTCTGCGTTGTCAAAAAATTGAAGTTGGTTGCTTTCTGCATAACTATGGGCAATTAATTGCTCATATATAATATAACATTCTTTAACAGTCAGTTTCCAAAGTAGGTACATTTTTATTTATAAGATTTATATGGAAGTATTGTAACAATAGGTTAATTAATATCTACGTATAAAACAATATAATAAAAATATTTTCCTTCTACGAACAATAAGTCCCATTTGAAGGAGTGGTAAATTTTTATAAATTATAACCTAAAATTGACTTTTACCATACGTTTTTAAGATGGCTTTGCACGGAAAAGATTTCATTAAATAAAAAATGTAAAATATCTCGCCGCGACGAACTAACTCGCGACTAGGCTAGTTTTGAAGTGAAGACGTCACTAGCTAATGAGAGTAAGTAATATAGAATATTTAATTCAGCGGAGTCAACGTTTCCCAATTATTATTTGTATTGTTGAGATATGTACAACCGTACAGTGAGCTTATTAGCAGCTTGCCAATATTGTGGTTAATGTGCCGGGACGTGCCGCAGATTCAGGTGGAGCTATCGAGTAATCAGTAAATACTAAATACTGACATTCAAATATTTGAGGAGTGAAATTATGACGTTAATACAAGTGTTCCAAGGAACCGATTATACTGCTACTTAACTTTAATGGATACAATGAAATTCGGGCATGTTTTAGATACTAGAATTATCTTTTTACATAAATATTTGCTATCTTGAGTCATTCATTTTCAATAAGCAGTGGTCATTACAGTATATAATACAATTAAAGTAATATTAAAATGTTTGAGCGTATGCAAGCAATCGTAAAATATATTTTGTAATATTCGGTAATTTCGGTATCATACAGTATACCGTATGATACCGAAATTATCGAAATTATTCATTTCCAGGGCATTTTGATCATCTTCCTTCACCTCTTACAGTTAAGTGCAAAAATATTAAATCGAAAAATCCGCCTGAAATAATATATGTTACGACGTTCTTATTACACAGAATTAAAGTGCACTAGGAAATATTTTTGAGGATTTTTTAATACACCTTTTTTTGCCTTTGAATGTACAGTCAAGTGCAAACAAATGTAGGGAAAGAATCCTCTTACAAATATGATACGTTCTTATTACACAGAATCAAAGTGCACTGGGACAAATTTCTGATCATTTTTATAAACACCTTATTTTGTCTTTGACTGTACCACGACGCAACAATAGTACATTACGACACAAAGGCCACCCGTACTAAAACACATCGTACGAGACACGTGCAAAAAGGAAATTCGTACTTAACTCGTTTCGATTTATACACTTCCTTCGGTTGTGTTTTAAAACATCGCCACTCGTTTCGAATTTCACGTTTCTCGCACTTGTGTCGTAATGTACTATTTTAGTACAGATGGTGCCTTTTTTAAGCGCTGTAGTGTATTAACATTATATTGCGAAAAGTGGCTCATTTTACGTCAGGTCCAAAACTTCGGAGGGCCTCTTAATCAGTTATGAGCAGAGATCGGACAAATGTGCGTCATTTTTCGCAATAATATGGACATGACTCCAAAGTTGATTGAATAATTATTCATTTAATCAGAAAATCACCTTTTTGACACCGTTAACTATGAACATTTTTATGAATAGACCCTCAAATCTTCGAATTCAAATTTCAAGAAATTATTCGTTTAATTATTCATTCAATCTATTTTGGTGCCATGCCATGACCATATTATTGTGAACAATGACGCACATTTGTCCGATCCCTGGTTATGAGAACAATACAAAATATATATATTTAAATATTTAACAAACGGGTTACTCACGTGATCTAATTGCTTGACATGTGAAATTACGTGAGTAAAGGTCTCCGCCCACTAGACCGTAGCATACCATGACCGTAGCATGAACGTATCAGACAAAAAAATATTCTTTGTATGGAAAAGTATGAGACTATGCCCACTAGGACGTTCCGTCGCCGGCCAACACCGTTGCGTGCCATGCACGGACCGGCAAGAATTGTCGGCGAGAATATTTTGCCGGCCCCGACACGCTACGTGCATGGCACGCAACGTTGCCGGTACGGTGTGCGCAGGCGGCGAAACGGTGAGCATACGGGTTCTATTTACATTTTTGTATTGTATTTCCAATTTTTATCCAAAACTCTGCAAATTTTTCTGAAATCATCATCAAGCATCGCTATTTTCTGAAAAAAAAAACTTACTTAATTGATTGTAAACCCGCAAACCGAAGATTTTCATCGAGATTGAAAAATATTACTTCGTTTCTTACAAATAAAATAATTAAAAGAAATATCAATTTTGAAACAGTCATATAACTTTACGAATTTATCCAGATAGATTGCACAATTTGTTTCTTTTTTTACATGGTAAGAACCATGCTTTTGATGTGGCTTTCTAAAATAAATTTGATTGGTTTTAGATTTTTATTACAATATGTACATAAAATCGATATCTTTTTTTTTCGAAAAACCTATGCTCTTTAGCAGCTGCTTCATTGTTATTTAAAATTAATTATTGATCCAAAACTACTAGAAGATGTAAAAATAATCAAACAAAACCAGTACTTGACGGAGTCACATTGACAATCATGACAAGGACATATGTACTCTCATAATATAGACAATATATTTACCGATTCCCAGAAGTTTTAGTTTAATATCATAGATTACACTTATCATCAGTGTCTAGGTTACCTAGACAATGATAAGTGTAATTTAATACTATTATAATATTAATGATAAATAAACACATTCCGCCATATAAATGTATAAGTAGCATAACTGACGATTCGAAAGTGCTTGTTGCTAAGCCTACTCAATAAATATTTTTTACTTTGACTTGACTCAGTAACAACTCTAGTAGGTACTTCAATGGATTTCGATCGCAGTTTACGATGTCTGCTCAGAAAAATAGGTGTAGAAATAAACTCCTAGGAAAATACTAGCACAGCGATAGTAAGGGCGCGAAAACAATTTGCAACTGATATAACTGTGACAATGGAACGATAACGACGGATATGAATCGCTCATACTACGGGGATGATACGTAATTGCGACGCGGATGATACGTGGTTACGACGCGGATGCAACGGTCACTAAACGGGCTTAGCACGGACATGAAACGATGTACACACATTATAGTAGGCATAGTAGTCCGTGTCGTCTCACATTCCGTGTCTGATACGTTCATGCTACGGTCATGGTATGCTACGGTCTAGTGGGCAGAGACCTTAAACCGTTTGCTAAATATTTAAATAAATATGTTTGAGTCTCACGTTACGAGTAGTTATAATTATAACACGTTATAATTCTAAAAATACTAAAATAATTGGCAGTTGTAAAAAGAGGATTTGATTAGGTAAAAAATCTATTTCTTAAATAAAACTTTAGACCATTATTGGCGGATAAAACCGGTACCTAAATTTTGTCAGGACGTGGACAAGAAAAATGTGTAGGCACTGCAACTTGTGAAGGTAAAATTCGATGACTATATATGTATCGTATTACTATTTATCCACTGATTATTAAAATGAAAACGATGCCTAAAATCATTTGGCAGATACACCAGATTATCCTTGCCCGGATTTCATCGTGTACAGTCTTTACGTAAACAGTTGTAGATTGTGCATAATACAGGGTGATTCTTAGGTCATGAGCAGGAGTGAACAGGGTACTAGGGATGGTCATGGTGAGCAACTTTCACTACTGTGATAACCAAAAAATCACCAAAAAAATCTCTTAACTATGAGTTAATTGATCCATAATTGATGGTTAAGTATCGATTAACTCATAATTAAGAGTTTTTTTTATGCAATTTCTCGATTGTCTTCAAAGTGAAATTTGCTCAGTGTGACTGTCCCTAGTACCCTGTTCACTCCTGCTCATGACTCAGAATCATCCTGTATTAGACGCCGCGGTTCCCTAGAACAAATATTACTAAGTATATGTAAAGTACATAATAAAAAACCCTTATTGCACTACTCTCAGTACGTACATACATCTCGTACGCGCACAGCCAATCCGATGTTATCAGCAGCCCCGCCCGCACAGGCGCCTATAGCGGTCTGAGCGGGAGCTACGCAACTCATCATTATATTTCATTTAAATTCTTTTTATATACGTCTTACAAACTTAATAATTAAGGTTTTTTCTAAGTCAACAATTTGCTAATTGCACTAATTGTCTCTGAAATTAATTAAACTCTTTTCTGAGCAACAATAATAAAATTTTAACATAGGAACATTATAACTATTGTTTTTGTTCAATGTTTGAAAGATTAAACATTAATTCTTAAAAGTATTTCTTGGAAGACGTATTACGCATTTCAAGGTCAACACAAAATAATAATTAAAAATAATGTAGTTTGTCGTAAAATTATAAGATTATCACTAAACATAAAATTTTCAAAGTGTATATCTCCAAGCTATATCAAATCATTATTAAAAGAATATACTACAAATTTACGTGTGGGTAGGTATACTATTCGTAAGTAGAAAACAAAAAAAGTGTTAACAAACCTAAAAACTTGCATTACTTTATAATCACGAACTTTTAGAATCCAATCTGGATTTTAATAGTATATTGTGCATCAAGGGAGGTAAGTACGGAATTACTAACGAGAGTGTTAGAAGCCCGACGCCGTAGGCGGAGGGCTTTTAATGACTCGAGTTAGTATTCCACTTACCGACCGTGATGCATACAATGTTTTTCATCACACTTGCCGACAAAAAAATCTATTTTAACAAAAAATATTGTTCTATGACGTACTGACATTTCTATTACTCCCTAGGGAATTTCACTTTTCTACTACGCCCGCTACGCAAGCAAGCAATGGCGCGTTTAGACAGCAAGTGTGATGAAAAATATATATATGCCAACGTGTTTCATGATATGTCTCAAAGACATTAGAAGTCTGCCATATTTGTTTATACTTTTTTAGGGTTCCGTAGTAAACTAGGAACCCTTATTTGACCGTAGTTATACAGAAAACGACCAACTTCGATTTTTTGTCAATGCAGAACGCCAAAACTATGGTCATTTATAGTTTCGACATGTCCGCCTGTCTGTCTTTCCGCAGCATAGCTCATTGACCATTAGTATTAGAAATTTGTAATTTAGTACAAGTATCTAGAATACATTTTTTTTTCGGGTACTGATTGGACTTCTTTAACATAAAACTATTTCGAAAATATTCGGCCCAGCCGTTTTTGAATAATTACGGAACACTACACTGAGCATGGCCCGACATGCTCTTGGTCGGTTTTTGTTTTCTACTGACAAACAGTATAGTCCGTCAAAGGTAAAACGGTGGAAAGGCCTGTACATTAATGTTAAAATCCATCTGACACACGCAAAACAAAGTGAATACAGCGTTTTCTTGATGCCTACCATTTTCACAATATTCTTAAACGACGTATTTGAGTGTTAACAAATTGTTACAAAGCAGGTTCAAAAGATGGGTCTGCAAGGGACTGTATAGGCCTAAATTGGTAATGCTCTTTTTTAAAGATAATAATACAATTTGGAGTACAATACAAAGAATATTTTTACTGTGATGCTAATTTCAGTACTAGCTATTCAAGATGGAAATAACATTCAGATAGCAAGAGAGTGGAAGATCGAATCGAATTAATTAATTGCCCGTGGACCATTTTAAAGATACATAAACGATCGGCAGATGCACCTCTCGTCATCATATTTGAGTAAGGGGTGTTCAGAAAAATCTGTAAAGTTCGGCTAGAAAAAAATCGGGATGATGAAATAAGGTAACAATATAATTTGCTTGAAATAATAAACCAGGCGTTCTTAAATTAGCTTATTTTCATACTTTTTAGCGCAACTTTCGGTGTCCAACTTTTTCCGAACTCAGTTCAAAGTCGAGCTCCGTGTTGTCAAGCTATTAGCAATTGAATGTTTTAAGAGTTCTTAATATTTCAAGTTCGTTACTCAGTTACATTATCCCAATTTTTTTATTAGATTTTTGAAGATGTTTGGTACACCTCCTATTCTTAAATATGTGTCGCACAAACATGTAGCGTAGTTCTGTTAGCGCGCCAAAACAGCGACGTGTACAGGATCAATAATGTTATTTATTTGCTTGCGATTCGTAATTCGATTTTGTATTTCCATTTAATTTAAGCACTAATGATAAGTAATTTTTATTGAAATGTATATTTTAGGGTGCTATACCGGAGTCTACCGCTCGATCTTGCCTTTCTATTTGTCTCTTGTTTGCTCAAATATGCAAGAAATTTAAAGACAAATTGACGGTCGAACGAACAGTGATTCGCGCTGGACCCCCAGCTTTAAATAAAACAACTGTCAATGAGATCAATTCGAGAGGAGTCCTGAAATTCGAAAACATATATCGCGAGCATGATCATGGCTGAAAGTTAAATTAAGCCCTGCATTTCGGTTTGTTCCGGGATATGCCCAGTGTCAATCATGTTAGTCATTCACCTCAAGGTGGACAGAGTTCATTACAAAAATATGTTATCAAGACACATTCGTAAATTTTACAAAATAATTCCATTGTTAATTCTAGTCAGCTCCATGTCAGCAACCAATAAGATTTCATCCCACTTATGGGACGGTGTATGAGGTGGGGTAGTGACGCCCAATTGCGATTCTTTGTTGCTATTGGGCGTGCTGGTGAACTCGAGCTTCCGCTTAGATCTGCCAGAGAACACGTGGCAAGGAGTGATGCGCTGCTCGCTGCCTGGCAGCGCCAGCGGCGTGAGCGGTGACGGAGTAGTTATCACCAATTTATCTGCCTTCTTCATTTTGAACGGTCCTACATACTTAAATACAGGTTTTTTCAAAATAGAGTTTCCTGATACTTTTTCGATGAGACCAATTGAAATAAAGACATTGGCTATGTCATACAGCCTTCTTACTTTTGATTTATGCTGACGGTCAAGCATTTCCGGCGACAGTGTGGTTTTGGTTTTGTTTGATGAGTCGATGAGTACTCTCACAGCCATCTCCAGATTGATAAGCGTATTCTGAAAATAAGGTATTTGTTTTGTAATTTCATTACATGACAACGACACGCAGGTAGATCTGTGGCCTATCCCACAAATCTTTACAAGCATGCAATTCGACAATATTGAATAAATTTCCATTTATATTTTGTAGAATTATATGCTTGTAAAGTTTTATGGTTTAGGCCAGTGGTAAGGGTAACTAATATTTCACTGCTATACCTACTCAACCTCGTATGCTACACTCACTTGTTGGAAAAAACACCAGTCTTCAGTGTGAAAAAAGGTGTCATTTCCATGAATGGATACAGTCTTCAATGAATATGATTAACCTTTAGAATATTTAAGCATTTAAAAATTATGTGTTTCAGATCGGGTTTTGCAGGATTAAGGTTGCCATGAGTTTGTAGCTATGCAAGCAAAATTGAACTAAGTAGAGTTGTGTGTATTAAAAATGGCATTAGGATTGTATAGTTAATACATTAGCAACATTACAATAATAAAAAATAACATATTTTTTTCAAATTGTGTTGTGATTTGAGTATTTCACACATAAATGTTTATGGATATAGTTTTAGTAAATTTTAAAGTGTAACAGTATATGCTATGTTTCTAAAGAAAAGAGCTTAAAAATTGTTTCTGTAACACCATTGTGGTTGATGGCCACCAGGGCCATGAGTATTAGGCATTAAGTCTGCCATTTGGACACTTATTTTGTAAGAAGTGTGTAAATAATTTAATTTTCAGTCCAATTTAGAAGCAGACCATTCTGTGAAGTATAAGTCTGGTGTTTAATTAAATTTATAATTATGATTTGCTAAACTCAGGAAGATAATAAGATAAGTATGTTGGTATGAATTGGATGCAAAATGTTATGAAATACTTACAGGTGGCTCTACCAGGAACAGCATTAGAAATCTTTGAGCCAGTACTCCAAGGGTTTTATGCTTGGGGGCAGGTGGCTTGGGAGCTCTCCCACGTAGAGCAGCAGACAGTCTCAGGTTCTCCCCTTGCTTTTTAAGCATTTTTAAAAAGGAATTCAGTCTTGATCCTCCATGCCACAGGTAAGTATTTTTACGCTTGTGAACTGCACACTGCATGGCCTCCAGGATGTTAATGATGTCATACATGCGGCGCTTTTCGACGCCCAACCGCGCCGCTGTGCTGTCCAGCTGAATCTCCACTGTACCATGTCCATACAGAGGGAACAGGGTAAGGAATCTGCAAACATTCAAAATCAGTTTACATCACTTCATAGTATTTATACATAAATATGTATAATAGTTGTTGAATAAATTCTTTGAAAACATCCAACTGCTGTGGGATTCACCTATTTCCTGGATGTCAATGAGCTATAGTTCTGACCATTTAAGAATTACATATTATGGCAAATTAGACAAGCTTCAAACATACATAGAGAGATTAGTAGACTCCTGCATGTAATACATGTATTCACTCATATAATAATTCTAATAAGAATTTTTAGTAATAGAATTCATGCAAGACAATATGGTAGAAAAATGTCTATGGATTATATATTAATAAGTACCTCATTTTTTGTAATAATTGCTATTCAGATATAATGGAATCAAGTATAATAATTTTTTCGTGCAATGATGGTATAACAGAGAAAATTTGGATTGATCTTTTTCAAAAAGGCCATAGTCGGATTTTCATAGTAAGTCAGCCTTTAAATCAACCAGACTCTAGTATTTTTTTGTGAGTACCTCTTATGGTGAATAATATTTCTGCTGAGTATCAACGTCCTATCGGTGACAGTTTTTGACTTATGATTTTTTTTAGTTTTTTCTTTAATGTGTTGTATCTCAGGATGTATAAAAGCGAAATGCTTCAAATTTTGAAATAATGTTCTTTATTTAGATATGCATCGAATTTAAAAAAATGAATATCGATTGTCGTATAAAAAAAAGAAAAAAAAGACCAAAAAATTTTTCATATTTTTTTTTGTGTACCTATGAAGTAGTGACACCTCTATTTTCTTTTTCTAATTATAGACCATACATTGGCCTACTAGTTACCTAAGTATCAACATTTTCCAAGCGGTACTTCTTACCAAAAATCGGCAATATGTGTGGTCAAGTTCTGCATTCAATCGGTGTTTTTCAATGTAGTATACAAACTCTTCATTTATATTTGAGTTTTCTTATCAGGTTATCTTATTTAACCACTTGAACGTCCACCCCGCGCGACCATATTCCGGTCAACTGTCCGGATTTTTTTAGCGACGTACGCCCCGCGCTGCGCAGTCACAAGATTTTACAAAAACGTTTATATTTTCTAAACTACTTAAGGTATAATAATAAAAAAAATCAGGAGTATAAATGAAAATACAATTATTAAAATACAATGATAGTCATTGTAAAATACCTAATGATTCTTAACTATAATCAAGGTTAAACTTAAGACATCGGTAAAAAAATAAGAAAGATAACCTTCATATTTTAAACTCACTTGACAGGTATCACACTGTCACAAACTTAAGATGATACACATTATCGTATAGAGCACACGTTCCTGATCATTTTTATGTATAATAACCCCAAAAATATGTAAATTAACGTGAAATACTTACGACATAACTAGGAGTCCTTAGCAAACACTCAGGCAGTTTGACCCAACACTGACAAATTATAATTTTTTATCGACTGAGTAACGAGCGTACACTGCCATATATATTTTTTAGCGCAAACTAGTTTATTAGGCTATGTTGTTGCAACAAGGGAATTAGGAAATAATGCCTCTATATTTCGCTACATGCCGCTATAATCAACTGTGTCTCCTTCGACTTCATGGGATAGTATAGTATCCACGAACAGTCTACTGCCTTTTTTGTTTGGATACTATGCTATCATCGGACGTTCAAGTGGTTAAGAGTAAATGCTAATGACCATACCTGGGATAACTCGGGGCATTTATACGAAAGCGATGTAGCAAAGTATTTTATCGACAAAAAATATATCGATGTTACTGTGAATGACAAAATCAAAATGTTATTCGGCATAAATAAATATTAGGTACTTACTCTTCAATTAAAATAAAAAATAAATTTAAACGGGTAGTTACGCGTTTATTTTAAAATAGTTTTCAATTTATACAATTAATATTAAAATATCAATATTTAAATTGTCATTTTGATTTAAATAACATCTGCATACTAGTTTTTACTATCTGAAGAGGCCCGATATCAGATAATTAAGACATTGAACCTCTGTACTGTAATCGAGAATGTTCAATAAGCACATCTTTTATTATAATTATATCGACATCTTTTTAATCGATATCAAATCCCTATAACTTGCCCCCAGTTATCCCAGGTATGCTAATGACAACTTAATGTCATCATGATGCAAGCTGTTTATTTCATTATTAATCGGCCGTTTACCATTTCAACTAGCGTATCTCGATAATATTTAACTGCAATATATTATTTTTAATGAATATCTCATAAATAATATCGAATTACTCTAGTAAAAATAATAAACAGCCGATTAATAATGAAATAAACAGCTTGCATCATGATGACATTAAGTTGTCATTAGCAATTACTCTTAAATAAGATAACCTGATAAGAAAACTCAAATATAAATGAAGAGTTTGTATACTACATTGAAAAACACCGATTGAATGCAGAACTTGACCACACATATTGCCGATTTTTGGTAAGAAGTACCGCTTGGAAAATTTTGATACTTAGGCAACTAGTAGGCCAATGTATGGTCTATAATTAGAAAAAGAAAATAGAGGTGTCACTACTTCATAGGTACACAAAAAAAAATATGAAAAATTTTTTGGTCTTTTTTTTTCTTTTTTTTATACGACAATCGATATTCATTTTTTTAAATTCGATGCATATCTAAATAAAGAACATTATTTCAAAATTTGAAGCATTTCGCTTTTATACATCCTGAGATACAACACATTAAAGAAGAAACTAAAAAAAATCATAAGTCAAAAACTGTCACCGATAGGACGTTGATACTCAGCAGAAATATTATTCACCATAAGAGGTACTCACAAAAAAATACTAGAGTCTGGTTGATTTAAAGGCTGACTTACTATGAAAATCCGACTATGGCCTTTGTATCCATCATTCAAATTCATTTATTTTGCAAGAACTAATTTGCATTAAGCATATAATTCGTTTATCTTCTCCATTATCACATCGGTTCAGTGGAAGATTATAAGAGACCAACAAGTTCAAAAATATCTATTTCAGTATTAACACCAGGTGTTTATGGAAATGTAAATTTTACGTTGAGTTTATAGTTATATTTTGAATATATTGACATATTTAATTGTCAATGTAATTGCGAACAATCAGTAGGTACATGTATGTGAGTGTACATGAATATTACCTGTCGCATAATATCTGAAGTGATTTTTCTTTGCGGTGCACGGTGCTTGGTGGTGGAGTTGGGTACAGTAGAGCAACGTTCGTTAACAACTTCAAATTCGCCGTGGGAGACACATTAGTAGAGTTGGTAACTTCTGTGAGCACACAACGCTTGGGAGTGGAAGTTATGTTATCATCTTCATACATTGTGCGATAACATTCTGTAATAATCTAGACCACAAAATATACGGGTAGTTTTCAGAGTCACACACTAATCTAGTTGGCTGAAAACCAAATATAAATAGTAATGTTGTAAATAGGTAATTTAAGGAGAGGATTTAAAAACAGGATATTGCAATAGCAATACTGTGTTTGGATAATTGTAAATATTAAAACATGGTGCACAAGATATTCTGATTATTCACTAATAATAACCTCTCTGTATACATTTTTGACAGTTTCGGCAAATGCGCGCGAGCCGTGAGCGTGCCCGCTACAGCCACCACCGAGGGGCCGCACATAGTGTGCCACTAAGAGGGATAGACATAGTCACTTACTACTAAGACGAAAGTGCCACACAGGCACTTAGTGACGTATTCAACGCATTTGTCTGGCACTTACATTTAGCATCTAATGCACACACACACAAAAAATAGTGGCACAGTGATAAGGACGGACGATTATCGTTCCTTTTCACTTCCACTAGTAAAAAGTTTCATAAGACCATCCCTTTCGTTCTTGCTATTATTATAACGTTGTCAAATCCATATTAATCCTACATTCATGGCCACCACACTACAGCAACATTGAATAGGAAGAGATGATGAGCATTAGGCCTAGTTTACATGATAGAAGTATAATTTGTTTTTCAGAATTTGTGTAACATTTATAACTTTTTTCGCTAGTAATGTAGTTTTTAAATAAGCTGTGAACCTTTAAACGTATTTTCTTATATCGGTAATAAAATAATTACAGTATTTTTTTATGTCCAATCTCTCATTCTGCCTGTAGTGGTTATTAAGAGAGTTTTATTATTGTTTGTCATCAGCATATAGAATAAATGAAATTTTCATTTTCCACTTTCATTGAAGTGATTATTCGAAAATATCGATAATTTAATTCGATAAAAAATGTACTGTTGAAATCTATGGCTGAATATAAAAAGTCTATGGTAAGAACATTCTCTACTGCTTTGCGTCATGTCATGGCTGGCATGAAATAAAGCTTTCTTGCTATGCTTTATTTCTTTCCTTAAGTACAGAGTGCTTAGTTTTCTTTGATTGTAATATCCGTCAAAAACTGGTTTATTTACTCTTTCTTGTACGCACATTACAAGTGTTTCACATATCTAGTAAATGGTAGTGAGGAGATAATATATAATGGCAATAATTGTTTAGCGAGCGTTTATACCTACATAGGTTTCTTTCAAAATGAACGAAGGCGCCGGGGACTGGATTTGTAGCGATCCAAGTTGTGGTAATATTAATTTTGCACGTCGAGTATCATGTTATCGTTGCAATAAAGACCGACCTGATGGAGGGAAAATGTTTAAAAAGAAACTTGGCACGGAAATTGGTAAATCGGCTGCAGAAAAGTCTCGCGGCTTATTCAATGCCGATGATTGGCAGTGCAATAAATGTGCGAATGTAAATTGGGCCCGGCGAACAACGTGCAACGTCTGCAATGCTCCGAAGTTCGGTGAAGTAAATGTCGAGATTACAGTAAAGTTCGTGTTGGAGATATTTTATATTAAGATATAATCTTTTTTATTATGTTGTATTGATAGGTGGAAGCGCGAACCGGCTACGGTGGAGGATACAATGAGCGTGGAGTGGTGGAGTACCGCCGCCGAGAACCCTCTTCTGATGACGAATATGACGAATTTGGAAGAAAAAAGAGGAAACGCAAATTAGACACCCAGAATACGGTGTGTATCCATTTAGTTAATTACACTAAATACCCTCTTCTGTTTTTTTAACAAGCATGTAATAATATTATTTCCTAATGCATCACATCATGTGGGCGAAAATTATGAAAATCCAGTGTAGGTTCAGTGTTATGTTGGTTATTGAAATGTTTAGTAAATCAGTTCTTTATTTGCAACAACATTAGATAGTCTTTGTGTGAAGAAATCATTCAATAATATGTTTAATTTGAGCACAAATTATTAAATTGTTTGTTTTATTTATATTTTTTTATTAATTAATACTTATTTTGTTGATCCTAAATAAACCTTAAATTAAAGAGAATGACTTCTCTTTTTAATTTATTTTCAGTGCTATTTAAAATATTTGCCATAAATTGATAGCCCAGTCTTCTTTCATATTTAGACATGTATTTCTTCACACTTGTTCAGAGATGACATAATACTGTTCCATTAATGGCCATCCTGCAGACTCCTCAGTTAGTACAATGTTATTGTTGATATAAACATACTACTCAGCATTTCCAAAGGCGTTGTTGAAAAATCAGAGGATGGTGGAAATTGAAGCGAAGAAGATTATTAATTATATATAAGTGCAATAATTTTGATGCACATAAATATTAAAGTGGAGATAATTTTTCCTGCCTTCAGGTCGGCATCACTGAAGGACCTCTAGCCAAAAAATTGCCACCAGCATTGCTGCAGATGGATCTAAACAAGGATACAAAGGAAGATCCTACACCTAATGTGTCAATGCAGACTAACAAAGATGCTGACAAAACAAGGCGCACTCTAAGTGAGAGTTCCATGTGTGAGCTACCTCCTCTCAGCAAAATGGCATTTCGTAGGCACCAACTTGATACTCATTCAAAATATAATGGACAAGAACATATGTTGCCATTACATAAAACCAATGGAACTTATTTACGTAGAAAAAATTCTAAACTATCAGATCAAGACTCATTGAATAATAAAATTGCCTCAAAAATAATTAAACATGAGATTAATAATGGTCTTTCAACAAAAAGTATTGATCAAAATAAATCTACAAAACTACCAATGCAACCTTTAAAAAATAATCTTGTTTATAAGTTTACTGGACCTAATCCCACAGAAGATTTTGAAGTTACATATTCCATAGAAGAAAGAGTTAAAGTAGCTGCTTATGCTATTGTTCATAATAATTGCAGGATAAGTACTGACAAGTTTGAAGCATTGTATGATAAACCTGCTCCAGATTTTAAAACAATTTTTGCTTGGAGGCAAAGGCTTTTAAGGACAGGATGTTTAGATGACTCTCATATACAGCCAACCAATCAATTGAATAAGGAACACAAATCTGTAGAACCAAATTTCAAAAACACAGCTCCTAAATCACAAGGTAATCCAGAAGAGATACATATTAGCTCAGATAGTGAAACAGAATACACAAAACCTAGCCAAGCACAAAGTAACATGCAAGCTCCTAAAATTCTTCGCAGTACCAGTGCTGAGACCTTAGTGCTCTGCAATACACAGAAATCATCAGGAAGTTCAGTGACTGTTACAGAACAACCTTCGCAGGTCAGAAACCACTCGTCTCCACACTGTAGAGCCAGCTCTCATGAATCTCAGGATTCACTTTATGCAGATAGTGACTCAGAGAAAGCTAATGACAACATTTCTAAATCAAAAATGACTGTTGTCACCTCTAGTAGTCTTAAAAAGAAGCAATCTATATCAGATTCTGATTCAGTTTCTTATGATAGTGATTATGTTGATTTTTTGTCACGGGTCTATGGAGAAGGTACAAAACAAAAATCTAGACTAAAGAAAAGAGAGACACCAATGGGAAGTAAAACAGGCTGTGAGTTATCTTCAAATGACATTCAAGTTTTTAAAGGATATTCTACTGTTAACAAATCAGAACAGTCACCATTAGCCACAGGAAACATCTACACATCCAGAATACCAAATATGCGGGCCAAGAGCAATGTGAATTTGATTGATGCAGATGGTGGCTCAGCTGAATATGTGCCCACTAAAGTTGGATCTTCAACTAAAAACAATTATCAAGATTTCAAAAATAATGTTAAGAAAAAAGGATTTTGGGCCAAGGGAAATCGCACAACAGTTCATAAAAATAAGCAACCACCATTACCACCACAGGACAAATGCGTAAATAACAGTCAACAATTTGATAAAATATTATCTGCATTGCAGAGTAATGTGTCCAACATTCCGCTTCTAAATTCTGTGGATAATAGTGGTATGACCACTCTTATAAATAATTCTCCTAATTGTGTTCCACATCAGTCCCCATACAAAGCATTACCACAAGTTGATAATGGTGGAGATGACTTTACGAATGATGATTTCGAGCAAATTGTTACTGCCGAAAGTTATATTCCATTTGACATACCCTTGCCATTAGATGACTCCATTGTCATGTCAGATAGCTCATCTCGTATATTTGACGTCGTCCAGTCGGATTCGGTACAGAAAAATAAAAGTATAATGGAGATATTCGATGTTTATGATGATCATCCTAATCAAGAGACAAGCAGTTTGGAAAACAATACTGCAAAACCTTACACCATGGTATGGGATGAGGACGACGACGCTCTATACAAAGATGATGATGCAACAAATGATCTTAATACCAACATTCAGAATCCTCTTCCAAATGAATTTGTAGCAGAGAGTCATGACATAAAACTTAACCAGGTTATTCCTGATGTTACAAAAAGTCTTCAGGTCAGCTCTAATTCATACGGACAGGAAGTGGTATCTGAAGGGGAAATATTTGCAAATAACTTGGTCGCACTAAACTCATCTCAGCAACTAGATGACACTAGAAAAGCATTACGCCAGGTGATACAACCGAACATTAGTACTGAGGAACGTTTTGACATTAGTACTTCTACAAAGCATAATGGAACATCAGACATTTCTGAATTGTGTGAACGCAAATTAGCAAAAAAGATAAATATTATTGAATCTATAACCATTAAACCTAAAACCAGCAATCAAAACCCGCCTTTAAGCATAGAGACTCAGCCTCATGTTACAAGTGGAAACTTACCACATGAGAATGAATCACCATTGAAGAATGTGACGAAAGAGAATACTAGTACTGTATCTACACAACCAACTGTGAATTTGTCAAGTTTATTAGCTGGAATTAACACGGATACACTTTTCTTAGCCTTGCAAAATTTGCAACAGTTAGCACAGAATCCTTCAACTAATGTGGACCAGGAAGAGGCACAAGCTAATCCAGACCAGGGGGCGGAGCCTAGTGTCCACCCCGTCGAGACTATCAATCTCACCAATGACGAGGACTGGGAGAAAGAATCTGACAGAGAAGGAAGCATTGAAAAACAATTAAAGAAACTGCATGGTAGTACTGGTGACACTCCTTTTTTAAGCGATATTTTTGATCCTGGCCCAGTGGCGATTCCACCAAATGTTGCGAAAAAGTTAAACATAAATGGTGATAATACATTATCAGAGACTCAAGAAAATCCATCTGTAATAGGAAATTTCAAGAGTTTTGCTCTCCCAAAACCGATTATGTTAAATAGGCTCAAATTAACCATAAAACAACCAGACAAGACATCGAAACATACCATCAATGGCGGAAGGAGAAGACGAAAAAAGAAGGTTTGTATAATAAATGATCTAAATAATATTTCTATAAGTTGAAGGCATAGTTACTTAACTATTAGTCCATAAATAACTAGCTTGTACAATTTTTTTTCCAAGTTTGAAAAACGTTAGCGTAATATGGACGAAGTGACCACATTTATTTTATGCATTTAAGTTATAAAAGTAGAAAACAAAATTATTAAAATGATCTTAGTCTCCAATCAGAAAGTGTCATACTATTAAATAACGTACGTACGTTTGACTTACAGAATCGACTTGGAGCGATAATATCACTTGGGACTATTAAATTGTTTTGTTTCAGAGCAAAGCATCGGCGTCTGGCGAGGGGTCAGGGTCGGACGCGGCGGCCGGCGAGGCGGGCGAGGCCGAGGGCGGCGACGAAGAGGAGTCTGGCGACGACGCCGACCTCTCCAAGTATGACCTGTGGGGTAGCGACGACGAGAAAGGGCAATCTTCCAAAACAGGTGCGTGATCAACACATCGCTAATGCACCAGGAAGGCTAGCAACCTCAATTATATTACTAGGGAATGGTCCTCAGAAATACTGGTACAAAATAAGATACTCGGGAAGATTCTGTGCACAAGATTCGTTTAAGATTGTATACTATGTCTAACCAATTTCATCGATATGTAATCTTGACGTTTATTCGTATTGAAAATGATTGAAGAATAGGTTCTCAAATAAGCTGTCACTATACCGTTCGTCAGTAGAAAACAAAAAAAGGGAATCAAACGAGTCTTAATCGCGTAAACTTCCTGACGTTTCGGACATGACGTTAGACCCGTGGTCGCAGGCAAACTCTTACACTTGCATTACTTATTTCATAATTACGCACATTTTAGAACACAATCTTGGTTTTATCACCAAGTTTAGTTCACAAACATTTTTAAAATTAATAAAAATGTATCTGCGAACGTGTTTCATGATGTGCCAAAGACGTCAAATCCCATGGAAAGTCAGCCATATTTGTTTACATTTTTTTGTTTTCTACTGACGGACGGTATAATATAAAAAAAAATCGCTTCCTGCTGTATATGTATTACAGAAGTGTTTTTTAGTCAAAGCACTCGATTGTGAGCACCGCTGTAACACGATTTGCTGCCTTTTAGGGTACCTGGCCATGGCAGCTAGTGCTACCATGAAATTATACAGCAAATAAATAAATAATAAACAAATATCTTGGGACATCTCATCTTACACAAATAGACTTACCTAGTACTAAAAATTGTTGATAGACTGTTTTGGTAAAAAAGACTTTGTTAATGATAAATTTATAAATGTTTGTTTTCATCAATGTATTAATATAGGGCAGTGTTTTTCAAACTTTTTGGTGTCACGGCCCTTTTAGCCACTCGATTTTTTTCGCGACCCCCCATACCTCGTTTCTACGACAAATACCTATAAGTAGTAAAAATTCCTATAACAAGTATAACAAACTTGGAACGCACCTTTCTATTATTTACTCAGTTACATATTATGCGTTTTAGAACGCACGCTATATATATATTTATATGGGTAGGTAGATTCTGTTTAGCAACCTACCCATTATTTTTCTTATCACGGGAGCGCAGTAGTATGCAGTTTGATTCTTTCCCTTGCATGGCTAAAATCATCTAAGAAAAATGTTCAGATTGCAAAGTTTAGAAAAACAACTCTTAATTTATTTCTCAAACAAAACAATGATGGGTGATGGAAAAAGTTGGATTTTGAATCCTTTTTTTGAATAAGTCCATTGAGCTGGCTGATCTCAATGCCTCGGTGAAGGAAACACTTTTGGAACTTGTATCTGATAGAATGCTTAAGTTGGATTTCAAATCTATTACAATTGGGTAAAAATAATGACAGAATATCCAAATTTAGCAAAAGAGGCCCTTAAAGTTTTGGTCCCATTTGCTACTTCATATTTATAGTACACCAAACGAAGGAAACTCAGAGGAAAAAACTCGTGTATAAGCGAATTTTGGCATAGTTGTAGGGAATGGTGTTTTAAACCACATACTAAAAGTACTGGTGGTTAGGGGTGGAGCTAACGGGGGGAGAGGGGTGTAAAGGTCCTTATTTATATTTTTTCGGGAATAACTCGTAAACCGTGGCTTATAGCAAAAAACGTTCTACTACTAAAGTAATCTACATCAAATTCTCTACAAAAAAAATGTACGCATGTTTCCTCTGGGATCAATGTGTCATGAGATGAGAAAGCAAGAAGATGGACACTAAAGAAATAAACATAATTTTTTTAAGTTGGTATGGCACATACAGAATGCTCGCGAGCATTCCAAAAGATTTGAATGCTCAATTCCTGACCATATTTAGAGTCTTTAATGTTATGTAAAATTTCCTGGATTCGGCTTGGTTTCAGAGATAATCAACCTTTTTTTCGAAATAAGTTTTTCCATGTAACTCGTCATAAAACTTGTTTTTGATTACAATGCTACCACAATGTGTTTTAATATTACCACACCTTTTGCCTGGCAATAAAAAAATGGGAATAAACTTGACAAAATAACCTGTCCCTAAAAAAAAATTAAAATAAACAAATTGTTGTCATGATAAAAAGTATTGGAAATGTCAAAAAGTATTCAAAAAGTCTAAAATAAAAGAGAAAAAAAAATTTTTTTTTGGCTTTTTTTGACATTAGGTCTCATAATCATTTTTGTTTATTTTGATATCTAGAATGTATACTTAAAATCTTTTGGAATGCTCGCACCCGGGCGCGCCCTGTATGCTTACTTGTAAAAATAAAATTCTAAATTATCTTCTAAACCTAAAATATTCTCATCATCATCGTCAAAAGATTTTAACTATGCATTCTAGACATCAAAACAAACAAAAAATGTTATGAGACCTAATGTCAAATACCACCAAAAAAAAAATTTGTTTTTCTCTTTTTTTTAGACTTTTTGCATACTTTTTATGATTTCTAGTACTTTTTATTACGACAACGATTTGTTAAAATTATTTATTTTAATATTTTTTTTAGGGACAGGTTATTTTCTTCAAGTTTATTTCCATTTTTTGATTGCCAGGCAAAAGAATTGGTAATATTAAAACACATTGTGGTAGCATTGTAATCAAAAACAAGTTTTATGACGAGTTACATCGAAAAACTTATTTCGAAAAAAAGGTTGATTATCTCTGAAACCAAGCCGAATCCAGGAAATTTTACATAACATTAAAGACTCTAAATATGGTCAGGAATTGAGCATTCAAATCTTTTGGAATGCTCGCGAGTATTCTGTATGTGCCATACCAACTTAAAAAAATTATGTTTATTTCTTTAGTGTCCATCTTCTTGCTTTTTTATCTCATGACACATTGATCCCAGAGGAAACATGCGTATACCTTTTTTGTAGAGAATTTTATGTAGATTACTTATGTAGTAGAACGTTTTTTGCTATAAGCCACGGTTTACGAGTTATTCACGAAAAAATAAAAATAAGGACCTTTACACCCCTCTCCCCCCGTTAGCTCCACCCCTAACCACCAGTACTTTTAGTATGTGGTCTACAACACCATTCCCTACAACTGTGCCAAAATTCGCTTATACACGAGTTATTTCCCCCGGTAGGCAACTTTTGGTCTTCGTTAGGTGGGCTATTATGCGAGCTGACGTTTTCAACAATGGTGGACATAAAAACAAAAAAAATGGAATAGATTAAATTTAGAAAATAATTTATTGTCAGCGTGTCGCGACAGGAACCTGGGTTTGACAAATTAGTCAAAATGAAGCAAACTCATTCTTCACACTGAATTGTCCTACCTAGTTAATTATAAAATAAATACAATTTTAAGTTAAGAAAAATCGACTTTTTAAGTTAGGAAAAATCAAATCAGGCTGTCATAAATTGCTCTTAAAACTTCGTCGCGACCCCCTGGATAAGTGCCGCGACCCCCCTGGGGGTCGCGACCCACAGTTTGAAAAACACTGATATAGGGTATAGAATAACCTTTTAGAGGAAGGCTTTAAAGGGAGACTTTTAAAGATAAGTTATAATTGCATAAAATTACGGATTGTGCAATGTTTTCACTGTGTAGGTTTGATATTGAAAATTAATTTAGATATAATAGACAATATTACCTATACAGAAACAAAAAACTAGATCTTAAAATAAACATACGCAAAATACAATATTATTAAAATATAAATTTGCCCCAGAGCACTGTAAATCGGTAGCGTGCCCAGAAGGCTGGCAGCATTGCCACGTAGAATGGCAATGCTGATCCGCTGTGCTAGATATGAACTAGGGCTCTCGGTCGTGTCCGGGTTTCGTGTACCCGTTTCCGTGTACCCGTTTCTTTGCTACCGGGAAACGGGTTTCTTACCCGTTTGGAACGTGTAATTAGGAACCGTGTAATTAAGACACGGATATCCGTGTCTGATCCGCCCTCAATGTGTAGTGGCATTGGCAATCTAAAACATAGGTTCATAAACATCGGTTTTATATTTGAACAAAGTATTGAACCGCATTTAACCACTAACAAAGAAAATTTCTAGCTGCGTAATTCGTAAAAAACTTCGAATTTTTCGGTAGGTATTGTTTTGTTTCTGACTTTTTACTAAAAAAAACATAGGCTTTTCGAATATTCAATTGCAATGGATCCACAAGACTCAAGCTTGGAAACGTTTCTAACTTGGAAACGTTTCTAAGTGGAAACGTTTCTTGGCGTTTCGTGTCGTTCGGGTTCTTAGAACCGCCGGTGTTAAGGATACGTGTACACGTGTCTGCGGGTAACACGGATACCGGTAGCCCTAATATGAACCAGCCTTCTGATATAATTATATTGAGGCATGAAATGCAAACTTATTGTAGGTCTAGGTCCGACTTAACGGCCTGGTAATGTTCAATTGTTTACAGAAACTGATAAAGCTAAGGACGGAGATGACGCAGAAGCCGGATCAGACTCGGTGGAGAAAAACGGACAAACAGAGTCACAGGAGAACAAAGCTGCTAAACGAAGGTTTGTTGCAGATATTTATACATTAGTGACTTCTTTAATTTGTTGTTTGGTCGATAACTCCCTCTTAGCAAGTCTCCTAACTTAGCAAGCTACTAAGTATTGTGTGTCTCTTTCTGTCTTATCAATATGACTATAAGACCGAAAGGGACAAACAGTACTTAGCGTCTTGCTAAGCTAGGAGATGTTTTTGAATAAGGGACTAATTCTATATGCTATTCAGATCCAGAAGTTCCTCCTCGTCGTCAAGTTCCTCGTCCAGCTCTAGCTCCAGCCGTAGCTCTGCGGAGGCTCCCAAAAACAAGTAAGATTGACAAAGCAGATAATGACTAAATTCGATTTTTTCTCTGCAGAAAGCGACCAAACTCATTATGTTAAAGCTTAAGTCAGATTGACAAAAAATAGTAGGTAATTGGTCGCTTTCTGCTAAACTATGGTAAATTAGGATTTTAAAAAGAATATCGGTAACACTTTGATTCTAACAACTACTGAATATAAAGGATTATAGGAGTCTATATACTATATATATTTCGTGGTATAATAATAAATGCTGAATTTGACTGTTTTGTTTTGTCCTGTCATGCTTTTTATATTTGCCACGAATATATTATTTGTATTTGTGTTGTATTTGTATATGAGCTTTTAAAAAAAAACCGGTAGCCCGATTCTTCCAGATCAGGATAGTTCTTGATAGTCATAAATAGTGTGTCTTCTACTTTTCTGTAAGAACATACTAGCAGTATAGCACAATAAAAACTAAAATTAGTATGAAAAATTTTAGGATATTATTCTTATTATCAGAATCAGCTCACGATTTTGATTTAAATGAGCTCAAGCAAGATCTCGAGGAATCAGGGTATCGGGTTTATTTTATCATCAATTCAATTACACCAGAGTAGATCAGTCGGCAGTTGTGGTGAGAGATGGTGTCGTTACAGGTTTGACGACTTCAACTTGAACAGCGAGCGCGAGTCGCCCCCGGGCCGGCGCTCGCGCTCGCCGCTGCCGCGCGGCTCGGGCTCCAGGCGCAAGGCTAGCTCTCGCGATTCCAGGTATGTCTTTATTTAACCTATCCATTTCATGTGCCAGGCGAATAGTGTAACCTGCGACCATTATATAACATGGACGTCTAATGCCAGCTCAAAAATGTCCCCAAACACATGTTCGCTTTTCTTAACACCGCACATATTTCGGCGCAACATCTTTGACAAATGTTTATAGAATATAGCCAATTCAAAACTTTGACGGACCAATCACAACAATTTTTAAATGGTGGTTTAAGTTTTTATAGGATGATAAATTCATTATCGTGATGCATTGAAGAGGGGGTGACATTTGACAATTAAAAAATAGGACCGTTTTTGAAAGGCAATTTATTATGGCGGGCGGCTTCCATGATTTATTGGTTCGTAGAGTGTAACTTAAAAGCGCGGATTGTACGGCATTTCCGTTTCAGGTTCAGCTTACGAATACGGTCAACCAATACTAGACAGTATTGGTAGAATAGTACAATCTGATTTATAACAATTATAACGTTATTTTGACATGGTTCCTGAGTGGCCTAGATTTCCAATTGGTTGAGTGAACATAATATGTTCACTTCATGCTTCAAGTACACTGCACAACATTGGCATAATTTCTCAAAATAATACCAGTATTTGTTAGGTTTCTATTGGTATTTTATATTCGTTGTGAATAAATCACTATTGGTATAAGGTTGGGAAAACCTTTATTAGATCGCATCTTATTCAATGAACTATTATGTTTGTATTTCCTTGAGTAATTTATTAATATGTAATCTCATGTTTACTAAAATTATTTGGATAACGCGTTATAATTATACGCTTCACGCGTAACGATTGCTTTGTGCCATTTAATAGATTCAAAAAAATATTTTGCAGCAATAGCGAATTGATTTACACAAAGGAGAATGACTATATGTGATGGTTATCAAGCTGAGCGTTGTCTAGTAATGCGCCCTCTTGCACAATCTCGGGTTGAGCGACTAATTTGGGGTTAACTGGTTAAGACCATACATATTCATAACTACTATTTGTTAAACCCGAGATTGTGAAAGTGGGGCCCTTGACATTTTAGTATATGTCCTTGTACTGTGCCTAGCGAATAAAATTACCGTATATTAAGTTTCTAATGCATAAGATAGACAAAAATGCATTCCAATTGGAGTAGCCTCGTCCTGCCCGTATACTAAATTAGAGCTTTTGAAATTGAAACCTAATGAGTTCGAAAATATAATCGCTTTTCTTTTGTTCTAAACAATCGAATATGTCCTTTATAAATCACATTGGGTAGGACGAGGGTAGAGTTTCTGTTAATAATCTAATATTGATTAAAGTTTTTCATCAATACAGACAGACAGTAAATTATCTCTATGTACGCGCTACGCTCGGCTAAAACACTTATTATTATTATCAGTGATCGGTTTTTTGGATTCTCCCGGCGGGTCTCCTATAGTAACTTGAAAAATAAACTTTAATTATATATTAAAATAATAAGTAAATTTACCTGTACTTTATGAAACAGAAATATTGCCATATTTCTGTTTCATAAAGTACAGGTAAATTTACTAAAGCTGGCACGAATGGAATGAATGAAATGAATGACATCTATCATTGTGTGTATAATGTGTATGCGGTCATCCTATACCAACCTGTATCTACTGTCGTTAAGACATCCGCACATATATACTTTCTGTCACTTACTCGATCCATTCGTGCCAGCTTTCGTGAATTTACCTGTATGCCCTTGTGTATATAATACAAAAATGTTAAATAAAATTTTATAGTCACACCCGTAATTTTTTTATCGCGAAATCACGCTAGGGGAACCCAAAAAACCGATCAATGCGTATTATTTATTGTTACAGTAACAATGATATATTCGGATGCTGATAATGATGACAAACTTTATTCAAGTTTTGCATCAATACAGACAGTAAATTATCTCTATGTACTCGCTACGCTCGGCTAAAACAGAATATTATGACATAAACTCATGTTCACACTCACTCAGTTAAACTTTTGTTTTAATAAACCATTAAACAAATAAAGGGACGTGCTACAAGTCAGCGTGACTGTAATGATCAAAATGCGATTACAGAAGTCACGAGTCGGGCCGCGACAAGAAGAAGTCGCGGTCGCGGCGCGGCAGTCGCTCGCGCTCGCGTTCGCGGCCCGCGCGCAAGGAGCGCCGCTACAGCCGCGACGGGCCCGCCCCGCACTACCCCGCGCGAGGACGACACCGCTAAAATTATTTCTTATCTTTTTAATGACGCAGGCACCACGCATACACATTTATTTTTAGCTATGTATCATACTTCGCCCCAGTTCATGAATACCGGGACAAACACTAATCGGTGGCATAATTTAATACTTGGACACTTCAGGCATGTGAATCGGATTGTGAATCTGACCGTTCTTGAATCTAGGCGTCCATATAATTAAGCTTATTGTTATAATTTTCGTAAACTGGCTGTATTATTACTAGTTTTCTTCGCATTTGCTCACACATACAATATTGCATTTGGAAACAATTTCAGCGTACAGTTTAAGGAACGATGTCGTACAAGTTCCTATCATACGGTTTATTTTCCTGTTAGCACTAAGAGCACTGTTTCTTTAACCCTTTGACCATTTGACAGCTCTGTTAAAGCATTCAATTTCGAACCTTAGGTATTTGTAAATTGATTGGTTTTGTTTTTTTATATGACGGCAATTATGTTGCCAATAGGTACAGTCGACGTCAAAGATATCGTTACGGTTTAGGCGCTAAAAATATATTTCCACGTCTTTATTGACATTAAGGTCGTGTAAATATATTTTTGGCACCTAAAGCGTAATGATATCTTTGACGTCGGCTGTACACGTTAAAGATATTATTTTAGTCTTCAAATATAGTAGTTTATGCAACAGTATTATAATAAGGATTCTTAAACATCGATGGTCGCCGATAATTAGACCCAATAAATTTAAAAACCAATTATGAGCTTGTTGCATTTTAAAGATGGGACATTTTCAGTCGGAAAAATAAAAGTTGTCCACTCGCTGGTCAAGAGTCAACAGGTTGTCATGGTCGGGGATAGTGCAATATCGCGTAACCAACAAATTCATTTGGGGTCAATTTGTGTATCAATAGTTTGATATCTGCGTTGGTAGTTACGCTGTATTGCACTATCCTCGACGATATAGAGACCGAAGGACCTAGTTGTACGTTATTGTACACGTTGACTTCCTTAAGGATGATAATTGATAAAATAAATCTGACAATGACTCAGGTATATTTTCTACTACAGCTAAGTCGTCTGGCAAACCAACTTGTCCGTACAAAAAACTAATAAATTCGGCGCTACGAGATGGGGTTGGTCGCTCATCAAAAATTTGAATTTTGCGGCGTTTTGGTGCCAAGTTGGATTGCCAGACTATAAATAAAATAGATGAATTTTAATTTAATTGTGACAGGATGAGGTTGACATTGACCACATATAGTAATTAAACAAATAGTGTCTCAAAATCCAATTCAATCCGTAAGAGCATCGCCTAGCGATGTCCATGTCCATAGGCATCGTTATAAGTTTTAAAGTAAGTATACTTCTTTAAATAATTTCTGTAATTTAATTGACATTAATATATTGCAGTATAACAAATATCAAGTATCAGCATAACACCGTGAGTGAACTGTACACGTACAAAAAACTCCAATACTTATACATACATATAAGGCATTTGACTATAGTATGCTATATAGTGAATAGGTATAATTGTTCCGGTTTTCTTATTTGCCTTGTTTACCCGATAGTTAGTTGTACAGAATTATCATTGCGAATGTGGTGCGTCAAGTTTATCTCTTAAGTTAAATATCGTTTATTAGAGTTCTTGTAAATCTACACCCAGTATTTAGAATTCAATAAATGACATAGTCAACGAAATATTCATTTTTCTTGTGCAAAGTTCAACTTAAATCACGAGATTATCCATTTGCTTTTTCACGAATAGTAAACAAAACAACTTGACCAGTTACAATACCAATCGCATTAATCTAAGATTGATCCTTGACAAAAATAAAGTATAAAATTAAACATCGCCGTAACTGTTATCGTGTTAGTAAAAAAGTTTTTTTACGCTCAAATCAAATCTATAATATTTTAGGAATCACTGTACCATTAAATTACTTAATTTATGCATTCGCTAAATCTCATCTCGTGGTGTGGTCTGATCAGGATTCTAATTCTCTGCCCGACCACAGCGGAACTGCTAGGCCCTGGTCTCCTCACCGATGCTCTACGTGGCTCACCGCGTTTCCTCTAGTAAATTATAAAACCTATGGAAAAAATGGATGTGACCAGGGTGCGTCTAACAATCAGTAGCGTATCTGCCACTATTTTTCATTGGAGCGACAAAGACAGTTCGTTCACGGCTGAGCGTTAGCGATTGGCATTTTGGACCGGAGCATTATAAATGTCTGTTAGCAACACATTTGTAATACACGATGCTCGTGAGAATTCCGAAAGATTTTAATGCTGAATTCCTGAGCATATTTGGAGTATTTAATGTCGTATAAAATTTCCTGGATTCGGCTTGGTTCCAGAGATAATTAACTTTTTTTCGAAAAAAGTGTTTCGATGTAACTCGTCATAAAACTTATTTTTGATTACAATGCTACCACAATGTGTTCTAATATTACCAAACCTTTTGCCTGACAATCAAAAAATAAGAATAGACTTGACGAAAAAACCTGTACCTAAAAAAAACAATTGAAATAAATAATTTAAACTAGTAGTTGTTATGATAAAAAGTACTGGAAATGTTAAAAAGTATTCAAAAAGACTAAAAAAAAACTAAAAAAAAATTTTTTTTTGGTGGAATTGACATTAGGTCTCATAATATTTTTTGTTTATTTTGATGTCTAGAATGCATAGTTAAAATCTTTCGGAATGCTCGCGAGCACCGTGTATGTACTAACACTAAAAGTACAAATTTTACTTGCTCCAATAATATCTTATTCTCATGTCGTGGTCGGGCGGCAGTAGGATCCATGACTCTATAAATCATAGGTACTCGTTGGTAACACTTCTCGATGTTTCATTTAGTCAATCGCTTTATCCAGAGAAAAATTTAGGTACTTGTAATGTTTTAATTGGCTCACATTTTTAAATCATTAAGTATAATATGCCGGCTAATGCCAACCACACATACACATGTAAGTTCTGACGTACCTAAGTCGTACTAGAGACAGAGCTATACTAAGGAATGACAGGTATTGACCACTCTCATTAGTCTCATTACAGCAAACAGCTCCATCCCTACAACATACCGTCGGCTGACAAGCAAAACTCACTATAAAAACTGTCACTACTCTTCGCAACCTCTTATGTCAGTATTGAATCAGAACTTATATACGATCTCTATTTCAAGTAGGTACATATTTGTTACTTAGTGAGTTTTGCTTTTCAACTGACGATACGTAAAAACTTGCAATTCTTTGCATACAGTATCAAAAATGACACCGAACAAAATGACACATGTCGACATTAAGTAATTAATTGAGACAGTCAAACTGGGCAATAGAGTTCTAATTGAAATCGAGTATTTACTTATACAAGTCATTTCAGAATTAAAATATGTGATACCTATATGCACCTAAGGGTTAAACGTATTTTTTGCTTACTTAACTTGTTCGCGTGTTCTCCATTATTAGATTAAGTACCTATCTACGTCATTGATATTCGGGTGTATTGAAGTAAGCAATATCTGTTGACACGAGTATGTCACATCTTAACCTTTTGACCGCCGTAGTCTGATATATCAGACAATCAATACCCAGCTCGTATCGCCGCAGTCTGATAAATAAGACAATTTTTTTCATGTTTTTCTCAAGATATTCTTTACTTTTACAGAGTTTACTTTGGTTCTTTGCATAAGTATAAGTCGCAGTAATTGTTGATTAAGTAACAGTGAGACTGGTCTGTTGATTTTATTATATTTTCTAGATGAAAATAAACTTCAATTATACCATTAGATTATGTATGATTTTACCCCAAGCCTCGTAGCCAAAGTCGTATATAAAAGACACTAGTGTTGTGACGATGATTGGTGTTGGCATATCTACGTCGACTTTCTCATTCGATATTTAGATTTACGACCAGTATTATATTCTTTGTTTACGACGTAAGATTTATGTATGCATGCGACTGACCTTACTTAGCTAACCTATTTGATCACTTCGATATGTCCTTATAAAATTATGACGTAAGTTGTCTAGTATTCTACAATATCGTCCGCTGAAGAATTATTTAGAATTTTAGAAGGAGCGGACGAAAATGAAGATTTCGAATCCGTCATAAAAATAATCTGCCGTAACCAGAATCTGTCTTTAACTGAATCAAGTTACCCAATGACTTAAGTAGCCACACCAAGTGTTGATACATTCGCTTTATACGCAATTGCCATGTAGATACTCCTTCGGCAGTTCTAGATGCACGTTCAGCGTCCGGAAACTTGACTCTCAACACGACACGCCATGATTGCCTCGCAGTACATGATAGAGTACCTAATCCTTGTCATTGTGATACCATTCACTCTTTGGACATTTTAATTCCATGGATGTTTTGACCCTTGGACATTTTGACACTTGGACATATTTGAGTCCTTGGAAGTGTTCAAAATTGAACTTAGAAATAAATATATTTGGATTATATTAGTGCCTACCTACCAGGGTTTATCAGTGAAGTTTGTTTATTTATAGATGGTAGAATATTTGAATCGATAAATAAGGGAAGCCTCTGTTATCGTTGTTCATCGGTAACCCCTACCAAGTCATTGTATTCCGCAATAATAATTAACACAGACTACGCCATCGTCTTAAAAATGAGACCGCATGTGACGTCAAAGATGTAAAATAGAAAATTTTAGTGATGTGGATTACTCGATATTTCAAAATTATGTTAAGTCAACAAAATATATAAGATTGGTACTGTTTAGTAGTTTAAACAATTTGAGTACTATAATGTTGAGCTTACAATGTTTATTTATCAAAAGAATTGTAAAATTTTATGATTTATCAAGCCAAACAACCTTGAAATTTTCAGAATCGATACGTATCTAATGCGATCAATCCTCTCCCTACTAGTGCCAACTTATCAACGAAAAAACAATGAAGCCTTCGCCAATGTCTGAAATAGTAGACCGCTCATGACGTCACAGATACGAAATGAGAAATAATAGTGATGTAGCAACGTCCATCAATAAATTTGCATAGCTGGTAAAATTCATAGATTCAAACCATTAATAAAAGCGAGGAAACCATAATAAAGACATTGGTAAACGTGATTTAATTATAATAATATAATATTTAATGACAAAGTGGTAAAAAACTAAGTTAATCACAGTAAACTATAAACAATAAAAAAAATTATCGTAAGTTATGTGGCAAGCACTACACCGTTTGTTATAACTTAGTATAGGCGGCGACACGGGCACGTCCGATGACATCCCAAGCGGCGTTCAAAAGGTTAATAACGATTTTTTTATTTCGAAATCCAAGTGTTTATAGTTGAAAACACTGCTCTCGTAAAATGTTATTGTGTCAGTACCTCGCAGTGCGTAGCATAGCAGATAGGTTGACGCCTTATTTTTTTTTTAAATCGGGACTGTCCACAAATACTTCGTATGAGATGAGACCGAAGCTATAATTGATATGACCCCATAATTATACCCTCGGGTTAAGCTAATGAAACATTGGTTATATGTACCAAAAATGAGCAACACATTATTAAATTTTATTAGGATCTTGGTTGTTTGCTTTGTCGCTCGTGAAATTGAGCTTGTTCGTGTTGGAAGAGGCTAAGCCCCTCCGAACGTGGACGGTGACGGTTGGAAACCTTCAACGTTATTCTTTGTCCTATTGTTTTGTGATAACTCCTATCTTATTCTTGTAAATATTTAATTTTAAAAGCAGAATAGCAGACGGCGTTAGTTAAGAACAGGGATATTTGATTTGCTTCGTGTTTCAGATTTTGATCTGCATATTTGTAATTAAATAACGTAGCAGTCTAATTTGTTCTAGATAGAATAATTTATAGGGTAAACAACTCTATTTTAGTCTGGTTCAGTTATTGTCCATAACGGAGTAGTTTACCCTTTTAGAGTTAGAAAAAATCTGTACCTAAGTGAAAAGTTAATTGGTAGTTACTTACATAAAAATTCAAAATTGGGAATTATATAGCCTTTAATTTAGTTATGATTACATACTTAATAGTAATTTACAGTGTCAGCAAATGCAGTGATTTTATGAAACCTTGTTTTATTCCGAAAGGCTCCACCATCAACATCCATCCATTCACCTAAAATGCAATTATGTCATATTTAGATAGTCGAAAGACAGCCACATTCACCTACGACTGAAACAGGAATATAATATAACAACAGATAGAGGGTTGGCGAAACCGTCTCACGTCATAAACAGGAATACATCGATTCTCTTAGAAACAAGCTGTACCTACTTGTACGCGCAGGTAATTGCCTCCAGGTGGGCTGTAATTTGAATGCCACTTTGCAACATAAAACAAAAGTTTTCTCAAACTTGCAATAAAATGTTTACATGACGTACCTTAGATCAATCAAGGAAGTACGTAGTTTCGGGTTCTACGAGCGAACAATACAAGCGAATTTCATACAAGATGTCAGGCCTTAGCCTGCAAGGCACCTTTTTATTTGTTTTCAAACGTGAAAGTATGACAGACTTGAATAAATGAAACTGATTATACTCTGTTTGTTTTGGTGTTTAAAAAAAGGTAAATAATCTTGCAGTATCTTTTTATTGAAAAATGCATATAATAAACCAAACTAGGTACTTAATGAATCAAAAACAATGTAAATTACCGTATTTCCTTATTATATTATGTATATTTGCTAAAACTTATTTTCTACTCGTAAGTAGTTTTCAACAAAGATACTGCAAGATTGTTTAGCTTTTTTAACACCAAACCAAACAGAGTATAGCCACATTTTTTATTTCATTACAAGTTTGAGAAAAGCACCGTACAAACTTCAGCCGGGAAAAGGCTTGCAGGCTGAATAGATATACGGCTGAGTGCAGCGAACTACTTCCCGGCTTTTGCAATAATGTACTATTGTAGTCTTAACACTTACTTGTAATGAGCTCCCTCCCCTGAGCAGCGACAATCCTAGAACAATTATTAGAAATAAAAAATTGGTAAAGTTACATTGTATACTAGTTGGTTAGAAACAAATACTGCACACCGCCATCCATTACTCCTGTGAAGTCGTTATAATAAGTTTAAAAATGATGGAGATAAACGACTAATAGTACACCAAACGAAGGAAACTCAGAGGAAAAAACTCGTGTATAAGCGAATTTTGATATAATTGTAGGGAATGGTGTTTTAAACCACATACTAAAAGTACTGGTGGTTAGGGGTGGAGCTAACGGGGGGAGAGGGGTGTAAAGGTCCTTATTTTTAATTTTTCGTAAATAACTCGTAAACCGTGGCTTATAGCAAAAAACGTTCTAGTACATAAATAATCTACATAAAATTCTCTACAAAAAAGACATACGCATGTTTCCTCTGAGATCAATGTGTCATGAGATAAGAAAGCAAGAAGATGGACACTAAAGAAATAAACACATTTGTTTAAGTAGGTATGGCACATACAGAATGCTCGCGAGCATTCCAAAAGATTTTAATGCTCAATTCCTGACCATATTTAGAGTCTTTAATGTTATATAAAATTTCCTGGATTCGGCTTGGTTTCAGAGATAATCAACCTTTTTTCGAAATAAGTTTTTCGACGTTACTCGTCATAAAACTTCTTTTTGATTACAATGCTACCACAATGTGTTTTAATATTACCACACCTTTTGCCTGGCAATCAAAAAATGGGAATAAACTTGACGAAATAAACAGTACCTAATAAAAATATTAAAATAAATAATTTTAACAAATTGTTGTTATTATAAAAAGTACTGGAAATGTCTAAAAGTATTCAAAAAGTCTAAAATAAAAGAGAAAAAAAAATTTTTTTTTGGTGGTATTTGACATTAGGTCTCATAATAATTTTTGTTTATTTTGATATCTGGAATGCATACTTAAAATCTTTTGGAATGCGAGCATTGTATGGCGCGCCCTGTATGCTTATTTGTAAAAATAAAATTCCTAATAACCTTCTCATCGTCAAAAGATTTATACTATGCATTCTAGACATCAAAACAAACCAAAATTATTATGAAACCTAATGTCAAAAACAACCAAAAAAAAATAAATTTTTTTTTCTTTTTTTTTAGATTTTTTGCATACTTTTTAACATTTCCAGTACTTTTTATCAAAACAACAATTTGTTAAAATTATTTATTTTAATATTTTTTTTAGGGACTGGTTATTTCGTCTATTTTATTCCCATTTTTTGATTGCCAGACAAAAGGTGTGGTAATATTAAAACACATTGTGGTAGCATTGTAATCAAAAAGAAGTTTTATGATGAGTTACGTCGAAAAACTTGATTATCTCTGAAACCAAGCCGAATTCAGGAAACTTTATAAAACATTAAAGACTCTAAATATGGTCAGGAATTGAGCATTAAAATCTTTTGGAATGCTCGCGAGCATTCTGTATGTGCCATACCTACTTAAACAAATGTGTTTATTTCTATTGTGTCCATCTTCTTGCTTTCTTATCAGATGACATATTGATCCCAGAGCAAACGTGCATATACTTTTTTTGTAGAGAATTTTATGTAAATTACTTATGTACTAGACCGTTTTTTGCTATAAGCCACGGTTTACGAGTTATTTACGAAAAATTAAAAATAAGGACCTTTACACCCCCCTCCCCCCGTTAGCTCCACCCCTAACCACCAGTACTTTTAGTACGTGGTTTAATACACCATTCCCAACAACTATGCCAAAATTCGCTTATACAGAGTTATTTCCCCCGATAGACAACTTTTGGTCTTCGTTAGGTGGGCTATAAACAAAATAACACCACACATGCGAGATCAGTGGCCAAGCGGCGTTCCAAAATCACGCATACGTGGCGTGATTAGCGCTGAATGGGTTAAAAACAATGCATTTTATTAGTTTTAGATATCATCTATGAAATACCTAAGAGTACTTGACCTAAGACCCTGCAGTATTGTCTGATAAGTTAAAGGTAATATGGGTGGATGGTTTGATGTTTTTAACATTGTGACGAAACTTGTCGTGAATATACTTTCTTGTATCTTTACGAAACCTGTGTTGTGGATTTTTCAGGTATGTACTATTTTTGTAATACGTGGGTACCTTGTTCACTTCGATGACATGGCTCTGCGACTGAGGCTTCACAATCTCCGGTGACTTGGGCTTCTTCATGTCCATGGTACCTGGAACATTACTTTGCTAAGTATGTGCAATTGGAGTAGATATTTGAAGAACCTTGCGAAGAAAAAATCTGCTGATTTTGCGGTCTAACTAACACGGAGTTACCTGGTTATGTATCGACATACTTAGGTACATTTTGTTCACTAATATTCGTTTAACCTCGTGTTTTGGCGGTTACTGGGGCCTAAGCCTAACTTTGGATTTGCAAGTGCCCCTAAATTTTACATTACTGGGAAACCAAAAGAGCAAAAGTGACCCTTGTGCTCGGATGGGCCGAAGAGAAAATTTACGAATTTCTGTGAGGACAATCGATTAATCTACCCAATTTTCGATATGTACGTCAGGTCGGAGGGTCTACCCTGAATAATGGAAACCAAAAATTCGAAGCAATTCTGGCATTTCAATTCATGGATCAATCGTTGTGACCGACAGAGGTATCTAGTTGCTCCAAATTTTCGTTGAATGATGTTCGCGGTAGATCCACAGAAGTATTTTCTATAAAAAGTGTATAGGTATACATCTTAATTAAAACAATTAACACGTTGTCTACGGATTGCGGAATTATGTGTTACATCTCAATGAACCATTACATCGATGCACTTAAGTGAAGAGTTAAGCATGAACTTACTTGCTCATACCTCAAACTGTACCTATGGTATGTATTTGGAACAATCACCTTTTTTTGTGGTTGTTCCGTAACGATACTCTGGGGACAAAAGTTGCATAGTTTGCTAGAAGAAATTATTCAGCACGCTGAACTAGCTTGATTATTGGGTGCCCCATTATGGAATAAAACGTAGCTAGCAAAAGCAAAGTAAATTTTAATGCAATTTTAAAAGTGACCCAGGAAAAAGTAGCCTTAGCAACGAGTGACAAGAAAAGGGTGATTCATCCAATTACCTACTGTATCACGTATTATCATTACAGTAAAATTAAAAAAAATTTTGCCTATTATAATTCTAAACGAGCAATACACTTTAATACTTGTTTCAATTTATTATTCATATTATGATTTAGATGAAAGTCAATCAGCTTAGACTTATCTCTGGGAAAACGCAATGCTCGGATAACCGGTCGTATCTACTAGGGTAAAAGCACCAATAGATGACTGCCACCCAGAAGTTGACTGATAGGCCTAAAAATGTAAATAATTAAATCAGGAATAATTTTACACGCCTGGGAGTATTTTTTTCACACGCGGCAGCACTATATCGAGTGTCGCATGCGAATTCCCAGACAATTAAGCCACGCACGAGGCAGTGAGCCGCCGTCGAGTTTGCGCTTCGCGCCAAAATTGCGTTTTATATGGGATCCTTATTAAGAAAAGCCCTCAAAAATTTAAGCTTTTACTTACGTAAAAAATCGAATATGGCTTTTATTTCCTTGATTCACTTGAGTATAGATTTTAGACTAATATCTCTATTGTGTATATTATAAATAATACTTATTTTTTACTTATTTTATGAGATATTTGCTGGTCAAGTTATGGTTCCAATATTGTGTGTTCGGGCCAAAAGATGAACGACGGTCAACTTTTGGGCAAAGGCTCGAATTTTCAAATGCTTGTGTAAATTATAATAAAATAGCTAGATGCAATATTTATATATAATATTACAATCAGTTTTGTAGTTGATTTTTAGACCAAAAGATGAACGAGCCTTTTTTCATGTAACACGTTTTAAAGTAATTTACTTTTGTATGGAAACGGGATTGTTCAACTCAAGAATCGCTGTCCAAAACGTGAACTAGGAAAATTTACTGGTTCATCTTTTGGGTTGAATTCCAATAAATGAATTCGAATCAATTTAGTTCGTTCATTTCGTTGATGCGGTGTCCAAAACATGAACCAACTGATTTTATTGAACGATTGAATTTGGGAAAAGTTAAACTTTGGTTCTTAGAGATCAGATTGTTACACAATGTACACCGTGTTTATATTTCATTAAAATAAGGTTCTTTAGGTTAAATACAATTAATTTATCTAAGAAACCAACATTTTTACTATGCTCTATTCATCTATTGGAGTCTTGGCGTTCATATATTGGTCTCGCTATATTGCAATTATGCTGGTTCATCTATTGGGGTCATATTGTTCAGTGATAGGGCACTTTGTTCAACTACTGGGAAATTTGGGTCCTTTTTTAATATAATCATTTTTATAAAATTACTGAAGTTTAATACGAAGCACGAAAATAACTTATTCTAAACTCAATAAAATGTGGAATCATATAAAAAAATAAAAATTGATGAATATGAGTTACATCATATAGAAAAAAATATTTGAAGTTGGTAAAGTTGCTTAACTGTTCATCTATTGGTGATTTTACCCTAATATAGTATAGATAAATATCATCAATAAAATAATACCTGTACCAACGTGCGCGTTTTCCGTTGTGGTAACTTTGTACATCTGTAAAAAACAACCACTATTACTGAGGCAGTTGGAACAGACAGAAAATAATATATAAATACCAGTGTCCTTATCATGAGTTGACAGTGAGAGCTGATGTACGCTAGGGGAGAGTGGGTAGGATTCGTACAGCGGGAGCATTCGTACAGTAGTCATATCTCCGCTATCCGACACGCGAACATGTTCATATTTTTATGTATAACGGCCACTAATAATATGCATAACTCACCACCGAGAAGGGTAGAAAATATGGCAGCTGGTTTCTTAAAAAAAATTAAAACGTGTTTTTGACACCTTAAAGTAATTATAAGAGTCATTTTTAAATGCATTCATTACAGAAATCTTTGCTCAGTTTCACACGTAATTAAATATACTTCATAAGCTAATCTTTGAACTACGTATGAAATGGTTTATTTTATGATTAGGATACAGGTTATTTTTATTTTTTTTCTTTTAACTTTTTCATTTTTGGTTGGTGTAGGTACTTTCGTACAGCCAAGAATGTATGAGAATCCTTATTGTACGAATGTACCCCAATATTTTTGTTAATTGAGAATATTGTTATTTCCAAATGAATTCGACGATATATGAATAACATATTTGTAAATAAATACAGGCAGTTGAGAAAAAAAACGAATACTGTGGTAAAAAATACTTGGCTACGCTTGGGGCGCTTTCGTACAATTTTCATTTTTTGGGACAAACTATCTGACGTTTTACCTTACTTTCTATTAGCTTTATGCCGAACTATTCTTAAAGCCAGATAATATAGCTACCAAGCAGCGTTGATTTCATAAAAAAATGCTAGTATTTTTTTTTCTACGAGGCATAGAGTAAAATGTGTACGGATCATCCCCACTTTCCCCTACCCACTAATCGACTGGCGTTAAGCCGCTCTGTCTGTAGGCTTACGATGGTACCGCGTCTAATCGTTTGTCGTCGTTGTCGTCACGTTCTAACAAGTAAGCAAGAGCGAAAGTGACGCGTAGCACTATAAATTGATAAAACGGGACCATCATAAGCCACCAGAAGCGCACTTCCAACGTGCCTACACATTTAGTAGGTACGCAAATAAAATAACAAAAGCTTCCCTTCTGAAACTTCCAAAAACCTCCGAGGGGACCTATTCTGAGTCCCAAAATCTCACAGACAACGGGAATGCACTTATTTTATGATCTTACTGTACATACCTATACTATACGGTCATGTTTTCAAAATAAGAGTATTTTTTTAATAGGACGAAGGACATTTTCTTTAAATTAGCATTAACAATTATTTGTAGCAAACATACACTTATGTCGTCGAATACCTACATAATAATAACTACATATTCCCGAATTACGCAAAATAAATACCGAAATTTAAAAAAATACGGATGATTTACCTCAACGGCCGGTAGAGGGCTAAAAGTAGGTACCTATCTATATCCTTATCTATACCTATTGCAATACAATACATATTATATATTTTTTCCTGAAATCGAACACAATTACTAGATTAATTAGATCAGTCCTATTCGACCTTTACACATCAGAGTCCTATTCGTGTTACGAGCACCCTATACCTAGCACCTATAGCACCTATAACACCCTACAACCCTACACCGCAAATACTTGTAGCAGCCAAATAGTTCGGAACACCATATATTTAGTATGGTGTACAAATTTGGCCAGTTTGACGGCTCGGGACGGTAGTTGCTCACCCTGCCATCGTCGCCTGGGGCCACGCCGCTGGAGAGCGGGACCACGTCGGGCCCCCACTGCTTGATGAAGTGGCCGGTGCGTGCCACGCGCTGCGCAGGCGTCGTTGTCGTGTGCGAACCGCCGCAGTAGCGGTTGCACAGGTGCTTGTCCGTATCAGATCTACAACAATTAAAAAGTATCTACCTATATTTTTCGGGAACAACTTGACAGCCTTACTTTTATATGAAGCTCGCCCGCAGCGCAACATACGAAACAAGACATGGTATTGTATAAGTATAACATCCTTTTAAGTCCTCACCTGACTTTAACGGGCGACTTCGAGACCTTTTGTTTTTCTATCGTCTCCCAGTCATGCAGATTACGCTGTGGTAGGTTGCTCGCCTGTGTTTTGCGAATGGCGTCTGTGGAATTAAAGTACCAATATTTAGTTTTCTATGTGCCCACTTTCCGATCAATTTAGCCAATAGACCTTTTTAGGATTCCGTAGTAAACTCCTTTATAGTTTCACTATGTCCGTCTATCTTTCTGTCTGTCTGTCCGCAGCATAGCTCAGTGACCATTGGTACTAAGATCTGAAATCGAATTGGAGATCAAAAATGTAAACAAATGGGATACCACCACAAAAAAATAATCGTGAGAGGTGGGTAATCTAAAATCATTGAAACACTTATTAAAAAATGCGCATTTACAGTCACTGACAGTATGTATAGTTTTTAAATATTTTATTATTTTTTAATATCATACATTATTTTTTTAATGATATATTTCTCTAGTTTTAATAAAATGTAGGGTGTTTAATTTATACTACTGACTGGCAATGATGAGATGTTTTAAACCTTTGGTTCGCAGTTATAACAATGTACTGAATAAAATCAAAACAAGATGGTGCTCTAAATGACTCTTTTATGAATTCATAAAAACTTCTAAAATTTAGCATTACAAAGTACATGAATACAGATTTTAGTATTTTTACCTACAAATCAATCATTTTAATTTTTTAATAGAAATGGATTCGATTGTAACTATAGATGAAGTCTGGAATTCGTTCCCTGACTATCCTAAAGATTAAAGTAACACGACATTGGTTTTCAAACATTGATTATGTTGATTATTTACATCATTAGCAAATTTTCTAGGTATCATTTTTTTAATCAGGAACCGTGGATACTCAGCCGTATGTTTTTTATAGTCATGTCCAAAAACATGTTAATGATTATGATACTTGTGTATGGAACATACTTTGACTTTCGCGTATCTACACCTAAACATCAAGCATTGTCTTAGGTTTAGCACCTGTAAGGATAGTTTGTAAGTGTGCAAATCATCATCATCATCAGCCTATAATAGTCCACTGCTGGACGTAGGCCTCTCCTATTAACTATGCGTATAGACGCATTAGGAGGTAAATGCCCATAATCGCCACGCTGGACAAGCGGGTTGTCGATTGCAGTAATATGTCCAGTATGATGACGCTGCTGCCCATAATTTTTTTTATCAAATAAAGTGTGCAAATAAATAAAATAAAATAAATAACCCATCTCATAATGCGACGTTAATTTATAAAGGTATTAAACATAAAAAGTTTTATACCCCTGGAATGTCACTTTTACATTGACTTTATAATGTCATGTCATTGTCATAGATTGTTTACATTTTTGATCTCGAATTCCATTTCAGAGCTTAGAGCAATTTGGTATACCTAGCTATAATTTTTTAGGACTACACGTTAAGTCGGGATCGCTGAATACCTAAATAATAAGGATCCCAAGAAAAGTTTTTTTCTAAAGCCAATATTTCGGAAGTCCCACCCGCTCCAGAAATATTTCCTCTAACTTTTGATCCGGAAAAATATGAAATAAAATCATGAATACTAACAGAATAAGTACATTAAAATAATCTATTTCAAACATAATCGTATCAGCCCTTTTTGTATAATAATCACGGAACCCTAGACTGAGCAGGGTCCGACATGCCCTTGGCCGGTTTTTATTTATTAATACCTACCTATTGCGGCGCATTTACTCAAGCTGGGCTTTTCTGCAGCCCGGCCCGGCTTTTGGTTTAACCGGTAGTCCGTATTCGTAGGCCAACGAGAGATCACTTCCGGCCCTCATAAAACCTCAAAGATTATTTTTAAGACCTTAGACCTGGCGACTTAATTTCCCCGTATGTATGAGTAGGTACTATACACTATTACGTCGTACCTAGTCGTCGTACTCAGTCTCTAAATTTTAATAGGATGGGAAATGGGAAAAATTTAGCGACTAATATAACGCTAAGCAAAGTAGGTATACCAAGTTCATAGCTGAGGTACGGTTTCATAGAATGATGGGTGGGCAAAGGTTTGTTTGGCGCCTTAGTCGGGTTCTCCAATGGCATCACTGCTGGCGCGTCGCAGGATATGCAGTTCACGTCTCTGAAAAAGTGCGAAAGTGAGGCGTAGCACGATAAATTCATGAAACGGGACCATCCTAAGTCACTAGGTTTTAACAAGAACACAAGGACGATAAACACCTAACCACCATAAGCCACCTTATTGTAATAAATATGCCATTTGAACAGAAAATGATACCTTAGTAACTGCCTCTTAGTACCCGATGCCTCGACATTTCGACGCAGTGATGCCATTTGCTTCAGATTGTCTTGGAGTAATCGCAGCTTATTTTCGAAGAACTCCTTCAGCGGCGAGAGCTCCATTTTGTCCAGTTTAGTTTCTATCTCACGCTGCACGTCATCCAACACCTGCTGCCACAGTGCCTCCTGCCGAGAAAGAACCCCATTGTCCCCATTAAATTATTCAGTGACTTGTGATAAATCGCGCCATTTGTGATGGCGGTAGAGTGCACATTCATATATAGGTACTTTGTACCTAAATGGATGGGGAACAAGGGATTTTTGTGCACCGTGGTGCTCCGATTTATCTGATGGCGACTGTACTAAGACAGTGTAAGGTGTTTTCAACTCTACAATTTTATTAAATTTACTATAGCGATAGTGGTAGGGAGTAGATAGGTCGGTACTTATCTATCTACGTAACGAAACAAATCTGTTCGAGGAAGCGAAATGAACCCTTCGTCGTTTCTTTGAATCGCGAGCGACAATTGTATCTAATCTGTGACTATTCTCAGCAAATAGGTTCTTACTTACTTAATCTATGTAAAGTAAAGCAAAGTTTAGGTATCTAGAGTTTTGGGAGTAAGTAAATATAGCTAAGCTAAAACTCAGACCAGTTTCAGGCGAATGAAATAAAAGCGGTTCTAATACTTATCTATGCTACAAATCGTTTGTCGCAGATTTGTAGCCTTATAAAGTCCCGTACCTGGGTATTAAGCTTCCCAAGGGCGTGTTCCAGTCCTCTGGACAGGTCATCGCAAGCCATCTCAAACTGGTCATGAGAAACTTTCCGCGCCACCAGCCGTAGGTCTGCTTTGTCGGCCATTGCTTCAGCCATGTCTTCTCGGTCCATTTTGATATTTTTAAGGATTTCAATTTGCTCTAGAAGTGCCTATTTCAATAATAATGTAATTAGGTAGGTAGTTATTGTCATGTAAATGCTAAAGTAAAGTACCTAATTATTATTTGTGGAAATTAATTGTAATGTTCTCAGTTTTATTGGTATCTACGAGCGAATCGGAACGGAATACCTACTACCCCAATATTATACTAGATAATTTCACCAGAGGTGAATGAGAACACATACATACATTTAAATAAAGTAGGTACTAATTGCAAAAAAAAATATGAATTAGGTAATGATTTGACTGTGACTTGCGTCAAAATATAGAAGTAAATTCCTTGAACAAACAAACTGTTTGGCCAATCTTACAGTTGCAATTAGATTTGCCATCACACCACTATCAGTACGAAAAAAAAGCATTAATTTCGAATACCCCTTGTGTTTGTTTACATAAAAAGTGCGTGACCTCAACTCTCGTGGAACTATCTATGGAATTTCAAGTTTATAAAAATTAAACAAAGAACCTTGTACCTAATACTGAGGTAGCAATATCGCAACTGCATACCCTAAGCTAGGGTGTGTGGCAAAAAGAGCTAAACAAGATCAGTACTTGAAAAGTGGATTACTCTAATATGGTGCTGGCGGTCATCCCTCTCGCCGGCCAGCTGGCGCGCCACGTCGTTGACCTGCCGCAGCTGCTCCTGCATGTCCTGCACCGTCTGGTACAGCTGCATTAGACCTGGCGAGTTTTGAGTTCAGAGACGTAAAAATGTAGGGGGAGCGATTTAACCCTTAGGTGCATACAGTATCATAAATGATACGACCGAAATGACACATGTCGAAATAAGTAATCAATTGCGACTGACACACTAAGCAACAGAGTTCTAATTGGCATCGATTGTTTACATAAGTCATTTCAGAATTAACCTTTTGACCGCCGTAGTCTGATATATCAGACAATCAATACCCAGCTCGTGTCGCCGCAGTTTGATAAATAAGACATTTTTTTCATGATTTTCTCAAGATATTCTTTACTTTTACAGAGTTTACTTTGGTTCTTTGCATAAGTAAGTCGCAGTAATTGTTGATTAAGTAACAGAGATACTAATCTGTAGATTTTATTATACTTTCTAGATGAAAATAAACTTCAATCATACCATCAGATTATGTATGATTTTACCCCAAGTCTCGTAGCCAAAGTCTTATATAAAAGACACTAGTGATGTGACGATGATTGGTATTGGCATACAGTCGTGGCCAGATAATTAGGAACAAGATATTTTTCCCCATACAACTACCTGCAAACAGAGCTTTGCAAATTTGATAATAATTTAAGAAATAATTGACCATTTTTCTTTATTAATATCAGAACTTATCTATGATTAAATAAGGTATACTGGAACGTATTGCAAATGTGATGATCTTGTTAAATAAAAGATAACCTAAGACTATTTTTTTAGAAGTAGTTTTAGTTAGGGTAGGATTGTATTACAATCCTACCCTAACACCTGGCCTCCCACTTCATGAGTAGTGGGGTGTCGGGGTTAAAAGGAGGTGTCTGTACAGGTAAAAGGCAATGTTGTTGCAGCGTGAGTCCTGGACAGATACCTCTGACTACTACCTAGTACATAGAATCGCGTAGTATCTAGATACATTGTGGACTCTAATGTAAATAATTTAGAAGAAGATAAGAGATTAAATAAATATACTTACTGTGGATTCCGAAGTTTTAATTAAATCTCAGAAGAAGGGATAAAGAACCGTAAGTAAAGTGCTAGAAGTATTTATAAATTGGTGTATTAATATAACTTGTTTGTTCTATTGTTAAACAATATGCTAGGTACTTTTACTGTACAGGCTAAGTATGCCTGATATCAGCTACGTACCATGTATTACCTTTCATCAAAAAAAAAAAGAATTATACACTACTTGAGATGTAACGACATTTTGTGCTTAGTAAAGGTCAATATGCCTGACACTAGCCTGCGTCCCATGCATTATTCAAATTATATAACTTAGTTGTACAACATGTGTGATGCAGGCCTCGTATGCCAGGGTCGCGTTTTATAAAGTTACAATTTACAATTTCGCTGTTTGCCTCTCTTTCTAGCCAATATATGCGTGCGTTAGAGAGGCAAACAGCGAAATTGTAAATTGTAACTTTATAAAATGCGACCCTGATATCAACCGTGTGTGCCTCGTGTATATTATGTGGTATATCATGTGTGATACAGGCCCAGTATGCCTGATATCAACCGTGTGTGCCTCGTGTATATTATGTGGTATATCATGTGTGATACAGGTCCAGTATGCCTGATATCAACCGTGTGTGCCTCGTGTGTGTATTTTGTGGTATATCATGTGTGATACAGGTCCAGTATGCCTGATATCAACCGTGTGTGCCTCGTGTGTGTATTTTGTGGTATATCGTGTGTGATACAGGTCCAGTATCCCTGATATCAACCGTGTGTGCCTCGTGTGTGTATTTTGTGGTATATCATGTGTGATACAGGCCCAGTATGCCTGATATCAACCGTGTGTGCCTCGTGTATATTATGTGGTATATCATGTGTGATACAGGTCCAGTATGCCTGATATCAACCGTGTGTGCCTCGTGTGTGTATTTTGTGGTATATCATGTGTGATACAGGCCCAGTATGCCTGATATCAACCGTGTGTGCCTCGTGTGTGTATTTTGTGGTATATCATGTGTGATACAGACCCAGTATATCTGATATCAACCGTGTGTGCCTCGTGTGTGTATTATGTAGTATATCATGTGTGATACAGGCCCAGTATGCCTGATATCAACCGTGTGTGCCTCGTGTGTGTATTATGTGGTATATCATGTGTGATACAGGCCCAGTATGCCTGATATCAACCATGTGTACCTTGTGTATGTATTATGTGGTACGACACGTGCGATACAGTTTCAGTATGTCTGATATCAGCCGTGTGTGCCCCGCATGTCCATTACGTGGAACAACGCGTGTGATACGGGTGTTTTTTTTTATAGACCTGATATCAGCCGTGTGTGCCCGGTAGTATAATTATTATGTGGTTCAGCACGAGCGATGAAGGTTAAGTATACCTGAAATCGGCTGTGCGGGCCCGGTGTATGCTGTACAACATGTATGATGGGGGCTAAGTATGCTTGACATCAGCCGTGTGTACCAGTATTACGAATTATGTGCAGCCCAGAGTGCTGTAACGGCGAGATATGCCAATAATATGCAGCCCAGAGTGCTGTAATGGCTAGGTATGCCATTGATACTCAGCCCAGAGTGTTGAGATGACTATATTGGATGCAATACTGCACAATTATGAAGATAAGTATAATAAAATAAAACAATATTTGATTTATATTTTCAATGAGACCATTTTTATTATTATGATTGTATTAAAAGTATTTGAAGTAATTCAATCATTTGAGCAGTTGTGTTTATTAAATAACAGGTTCACTTTTACGGAACCTACCGATAAGTTACGACATAATCAATAAAGATTGACTATTGCAGAAGATCATGGCGTCGGATAGCGATGAGCGTGTCGGTACGTCATATACGCCACCATTACCGAGACGCAAGCGAAGGAAGCGACGCAGGAGGTCGTCAAACTCATCCTCAAGTGACAGTAGTCCACACAGAAAATCTAGTCGAATGACTACAAGAGATGTCATCAAGCTACTAGCTTCGTGGAAAAGTGAACCAAGTAAGAACTTTACTTTGAGTAGTAGCAATATGAACAACGTGGTCCCTGAATTTAATCCCACAAACAAGGCTCAGACTGTTGAGATCTGGATCAATAAGGTTAATGAATGCAGGACCATATACGGATGGGACGAGAAGCAAACCATTCATTTTTCATTGCAAAAGCTCAGTGGACTTGCAAAAACATGGTATGAGACTCTTCCCTCCGTTGTGTACACTTGGGAGGAGTGGCAACATAAACTCAAGAGGGCGTTTCCAAGTGAAGAGAATTATGGACGCCTTCTTGAAGAAATGTTGGCACGAACTTCCCGGGTTGATGAAAGTTATCGCGAGTACTTTTACGAAAAACTAGGCTTGCTAAATAGGTGCGAAATTAAGGGCAAGAAGGCTGTTGATTGTATTGTGCATGGTATTAGCGATCGTACAGTTAGGAGTGGAGCTCAGGCCCAAAATTGTACAGAACCCGAAGATTTGCTCAACTACCTCTGCTCCCAGCGTACTGTATATCAAAACCCATCTTTTGCCAATAGTAAAGGTAGGGATCGCAACGCAAATAAAAACGGTAACTCTAGTAACAGTAACAGAGCACCATCTACTTCAAATGAGACTGCTGGAGCATGCTATAATTGTAGAGAGAAAGGGCATCCGTTTTACAAATGTCCCAAACCGATTATTAAATGCAAGAAATGTTTTAGAGTTGGACACGACACCGATACTTGCAGATTAGATCCTTTAAAAACAGATAAAATCTACCGTAACAGTACTAGTTCCGAGAAGAAAGTTTTGAGAATACAAAGCACCAATGATCCGAATGAGAAATATTATAAAACTATTAATGTTAATCAGAATTCAATGTCCGCGTACGTTGATTTTGGTGCTGGAAGCAGTCTCATGCGAAGTTCTGATGCTCGGAATTTAGATCTTGCCAAGAATTTTGACCGCATTCCCATCTTAAGGGGATTTGGTCATTCTGCTATTCACCCGCATTTTAAATCGTTTGTTGATGTGAAAATTGACGATGTAGAAAAGACAATCAAGGTTTTTGTTGTAGATGATATATTTTTAGAGACTGCGATTATGATAGGACAAAATTTCACAGAACTGCCGGGCATTACGGTCTTAAAAGATAATAATAAAAATACATTGATATTCTACGAAGCTCCGGTTTCTACAACTGATTGTGATAGGCAATTAAGACTTTTTGTAACTGAATCTGTATCCATTGCCCAGGGTGGCCTCGCACCCGTACCTGTTCATGTCGAAGATGTTTCCTTCACTGGAGATATTTTAGTGGAGGGATATAGTGCAACTGAGCCTGGGAGAGAGTACCGTGTACTCTCGGGAGCCTATAGTATATTCGAAGGTAAAGGCACGTTAGTACTATCAAATCTATCACAACATAACTTAGAGGTAGCTCCGAACACTATGATTGCGAGGTCGTTTCCTTTCATTGAAACTAAAACTTGCCCAGTGAATCGCATCCACTTGGATGTATCAACCCTGGAACCTCTTAATACGTCTGATATTAAAATTGGCCAGGAATTAAGCGACAACAAAGTAGAGAGATTGCATGCGTTACTTCAGGAGTATCGCGATTGTTTTGCTGAAAAATTGAGTGAGCTAGGTTGCGCTGTAGATGTCGAAATGAAAATAGACCTTTTAGATGACAAACCAGTTGTATATCGCTCATACCGTCTGTCCTTCTCTGAACGGGAAAAGGTTCGAGAAACGATCGATGAGCTTTTGCGGAATGATATCATAGAGGAATCTAATTCAAACTATGCCAGTCCTATACTGATGGTCAAGAAAAAAACTGGTGACCAAAGGTTGTGCGTAGATTTTAGGGCATTAAACCATAAAACCGTTAAAGACCGTTTCCCTCTACCGATTATCGATGACCAAATTACTAATTTGAGTGGCAATACTTATTTCACTACACTTGATCTCGCTTCAGGTTATTACCAGGTTTCCATGGCCCCTGAAAGTCGCCATTTAACTGGTTTCGTGACTCCAGATGGTCATTATCAATTTAAAAGAATGCCCTTTGGTTTGGCAAATGCGTCGGCTGTGTTTCAGCGGATGATTAATAAAATTCTGGGCAATAAGCGTTTTGAGTTAGAGGTGTGCGCCGATGGCCAAACCATCGGCGGCGGCCGCCGGTCTGAAAATGGCCGGCGGCGGCGGCGTAATCGGCGTGATCGGCGTAATGAAAGAGACAAGTTAAAATTTTAAAAATAACAGGTTTATTTAAAATTTCTAAACATGTTCACACATTTCATGTTTTTCTACGGCTTTCCTATCAAAATGACAGTGTGATGTCGGGTGAGAATAGTATCACCCCCTTTCTTTCCATGGGTGTCGTAAGAGGCGACTAAGGGATTCGAAACCTCGAGACGCGGACACCTAGCCTCCAAAAAGAAGGAAAACTAATAATGAACCCGGACCTGGAGTCACCGTTTAGGCGCACCAAACCGGCACTCGTCATTACTGTGGACCATGCCGGGGAGAAGAGAGAGAGGGGGGCATGGGTGCTGGGCAAACCCGTGTTGCCATAAAGTCGCCTGTCCCAGGCGCAGCAGCATCCGCGGAGAGGACACTTCGGCCCCCTGCCGTGCAGGGGGGAAACAACACTGGGAGTGGCAGTTACCGGTTATAAGCCCGCTCGAATAGGCGTCGTATGTGCGGGTGCCAGGGGCCACTCCCGATAGTAGGAGGATCCATCGAAAGTCTAATGATCAGTTACCGCCTGCTTCAAGTTGAGCAAACCTCGACTAATAAGGTACTGATCCGCCTTAGCGTTAACTTGTCCTGTGTGGGTGAATGGGACACAAGCTTTACAGCTGGACGTTGACGCTGTAACACCAACCACCTGCTCAGAATATAAAAAACCCTAAACACTGCAATATCTCTCACTACATGCGCTTTGCGATATGGAACGTCCGAACAATGAGGAGAGGTTTTCAAAACACCGGTGAAAACCTTGATTGCGCTCGAGACCTGCGCAAAACATACAGTATCGATGTAGAACTTAACAGGTTAAACGTCGATATTGCAGCTTTACAGGAGACCAGGATTGAGGATGAGGGCTCTTTGCGCGAGGTTCACTACACTTTTTACTGGAAGGGTAAGATTTCTTCGGAAAAGTGGGAGCACGGAATAGGATTTAAAGTCCGCAATAATCTTATTAGACACCCATAGGTGTATCTGAGCGCATCATGGTCTTGCGTCTTAATACTAAAAGCGGCTATGTTACTCTGATCTCCGCTTACGCACCGACGCTAAACGCAAAACCTGAGGCTAAGGACCAATTCTACGACCAGCTCAACGAAGTTGTTAGCGGGGTGCGTCCATCCGATAGGCTTCACATTATGGGTGACTTTAATGCTAGGGTCGGCCAGGATAATACTGACTGGCCCAATTGCCTAGGTACGCGTAGTGTCGGTAAGCTCAACGACAACGGACAGCTATTATTGGAGTTCTGCTCTAAATACCAACTGTGCGTCACCAACACATTTTTCACAGGAAAATTGTCACGAAAAGTCTCTTGGATGCACCCCCGCTCAAAACACTGGCATCAGACCGTGCCCTTACCAGAAGGAGGGACCTGCGGGAAACGCTCCATACACGGACATTCCACAGCACCGATTGCGACACTGACCAAAGTCTTGTCTCCACCAAAGTCAGATTAGTGCCAAAAAGGATTCCTTCTAAGCCCCTTGGTCGAAAGAAGATCAATCTTTTCAGGACCTGTGGAGTTGTTTAGCACTATAGTCCGCGATGAAATTTCGGCGTGGGACCGCTTCGTACCAGTACAAAGCGAATGGGACAAAATAAAGTCCCTTCTCACAGACACCGCAGGAAAAGTTTTTGGGTACCAGAAGGTAAAGTCCCACGACTGGTTACTCAAAAACAAGGAGCACTTACTACCCCTTTTGGACTTTAAACGGCAGGCTTTTCTAAACTTCCGCCTTAATCCTTGTAATCCAGCTACAGGAAAAGTGTAGGGAGCAAATGAGTCCCCTGGTCGTGGCTTTTGTCGACCTTAAGAAAGCCTTTGACACTGTGAGCAGAGAGGGGCTGTACTCGGTTCTTGTTAGTGTGGGTTATCCTCCAAAGCTCCTGAAGATAGTGCAGTCATTCCATGAGGGTATGGAAGCCACAATCCTCCACAACAGCGAAACATCTGCTCCCTTCAACGTACGTCGTGGCGTGCGCCAAGGTTGTGTACTGGCACCCACTCTCTTCGAAATCTTCTTCTCTGTACTCTTGAAGGTTGCTTTTGGTGACGATCTACAGGGCATACATCTGTACACAAGATCCGACGGTCAGATGTATAATCTAGCAAGGCTTAAGTCAAAGCGACATAGGCAGGACTTATTTGTTGACAGCCTTCTCTTTGCAGACGATGCTGCTTTCGTCGCTCACAGTCAATCCCAGCTGCAGACCATCATGGATACATTTTCAAGATCTTATGACCTCTTTTCCATGTCCATTAACGCCAGAAAACCGTTATACTAGCGCAAGGATGTTCAGAAAAACCAACGATCACACTCAAAGGCGCGCCTCGAGTTGGTCAGCAAGTTTTGCTACCTTGGCTCGCTCATGTCGAACAATCTCTCACTTGCAGAGATCGACTCCCGCATCGGTAGAGCGGCCACTACGGTCGGCAAGCAAGCTAAACCTACGCAAAACGCCGACTGAACTCCTTCCATATGCGTTGTTTGCGGAGCATACTGGGCATCACATGGAAGGATCACGTGACAAACGAGTCAGTTCTAGGCGAGGCACAGCTCCCTAGTATCACAGCCATAGTAAAGAAGAGACGTTTGCCACGTCAAATCTTGCTTGGAGAGGTTGCAGACGCTAAGCGGCCGGTCGGAAGGCCTATGCTACGTTTTAAAGACTGCGTGAAGCGCGCAATGGTTGCCTTCAACATACCATGCAACCAATGGCAGCAATTGGCCGAAGGCCGGCCGATGTGGCGTCGCGTTGTCCATGATGGTCAAAGCACGACAAATCCTAGTTCGCCTCACTAAAGTAGAAGCGTATGAGGCGCCATGAGCAGGCCTCCAATCCTCGACCACCTGAGGGAGCACACACCTGTCGTGTGTGTGGACGCGGGATCCTCTCCCGCATTGGGCTATACAGCCACGAACACAAGGTGTTGTTTGAATGCTGCTTAAAACATTTGACACAGATGGAAAGGCCTGTCAATATAGTCCGACATGGCTGCTGCGTAACATTAAACGTGCACTCAAAATGGCTGACTGACTCCCCGCGCTTATGGTGCCGGGCTGCCACCTGCTCGGCGTGCGGACGCCCCGCACCTCGCACTCTTGCGCCCTTGACAACGAGTTTATATTGCCTGTATCGCACACGATATTTATTGTTATCTTGTTATAACTACAAACAAACCACGGAAAGCTGTTCGCTTCTTAATTTGTTTGGCATGCAGGTAAATTTGCTTTATATTAAATAAATTTTAGGGTTATGATGCGTGATCTATCTAAGTACCTACACGAAGTGTGAGAAATATAATCTTGGATACTTCTAATGACGTGTTGCAATGTACGCACACAAAACAGATAAAAAAAATTACGAATCATTTTCACGCCGATTTCACGCCGGTGAAAACATCGGCGGCGGCGGCGTGGCTAAAATGACCGGCGGCGGACGCCACGCCGATCGGCGCACACCTCTATTTTGAGTATGCACTAGCCTATTTAGACGATATCCTTATACCATCAAAAGATATCAATGAAATGTTTTCACGTCTGGAAAGTATACTCAAACTACTTAGAGAGTTTGGACTAACATTAAAGCTTAGTAAATGTCGTTTTTTTGACACTTCCATTACTTACTTGGGTTACGATATATCATCCGCTGGAATACAACCCGGTGAGGCCAAAACAATGGCGGTCAAAGATTTTCCCACACCCCAAAATATACATGGTGTTAGGCAATTTCTTGGGCTTACCGGATATTTTCGCAAATTTATTAAAGGATATGGTGAAATCGCACATCCTCTAACTAATTTACTAAGGAAAAATGTACCTTGGCAATGGGGCGAGAAAGAAGCCCAAGCCTTTGCAGAATTAAAGGAAAAACTAGTCAGTAGGCCAGTTTTATCTCTTTATGACCCGAAACTCGAAACAGAAGTTCACACGGACGCGAGCGCGTTGGGTATAGGCGGGATATTAATGCAATGGCAATCAAACCCCAGGGTCTTGAAGCCCGTTGCTTATTTCAGCAGACAAACTGCACCTGAAGAAAAGCACCTGCACTCCTATGAGCTCGAAACACTGGCGGTTGTTTGCTCTTTAAAAAAATTTAGAGTATACCTACTGGGACTTTACTTCAAGGTCTTTACTGATTGCGCGGCATTGCGAACAACTTTAACTAAACGCGACCTTATACCGAGGATAGCGAGATGGTGGCTCCAAATGAGTGAATACTCCTTTGAGATAGAATATCGGCCAGGAGTGCGAATGGCACATGTAGATGCACTAAGTAGGAATACGATCCTTCCCGCTGACTTGGATGATAACATCAGTAGTGTAACTGTGTATACTTTGGAAAAGGAAAGTTGGCTTTTGACTCTTCAATTAGCTGATCCTGATGTTTCACGGATTATAAAGATTTTGAAACCAGAGGTCGATGAAGATTTTAAAGATATAAAAAAAAATTACGTTGTTAAAAATCATACGCTTTACAGAAAAGTGGATGACCGACTTTGTTTAGTAGTTCCCCGAAACGCCAGATGGCAAGTATGTAGGGCCAATCATGACGAAATAGGTCATTTAGGTTACGCTAAGACCCTAGAGAGAATTCAGGACACATATTGGTTCCCTAAATTACGAAGATTCGTAAAAAAATATATTGCTGCTTGTATAGAATGCGCCTACAACAAAGATAGCTCGAGTAGGCAAAAAGCTGGGTATCTTTATCCTATCGAGAAGGTAGAAATACCATTCCATACCATTCATATCGATCATCTTGGCCCTTTTGTTAAGAGCAGGAAAGGCAATACCCACATATTGACTATAGTAGATGGATTTTCTAAATACGTGTTTGTTAGGCCGGTGAGAGATACCAAATCAAAAAGCACGCTTGCGACTCTTGAGGCAATATTTTATGACTTTGGTCTCCCAGCTCGAATTATATCCGATCGCGGTACATCTTTTACGTCAACAGCCTTCAAAACGTTTTGCGAAAGACACGGAATAAAGCATATACTTAACGCAGTGGCTTGTCCCAGGGCCAATGGCCAAGCAGAGAGATTTAATCAGACAATACTACATTCTTTAGCAGCACAAAACTCTGATGGTCATGAACGGGACTGGGACAAGTGCCTGGGAAAAGTGCAATGGGGCATCAATAATACTGTGAATGCTACGACCCATAAAACGGCGACCGAAGCTTTGTTTGGGGTCAAAATGCGCGATGACCTAATAAATAAACTAGGTATTAACAATTGTCCATCTGATAGTAATTTACAGGAATTTAGACGGCAAATAAGCTCCAATATAGAACGTAATCAAAGTAAGCAAAAGCTCAAGCATGATTCCAAACGAGTACCCGCAGTTGTGTATAATGTTGGTGACCTGGTGAAAATTTGTCGCAACAATTATAGCAATGATGGGAAAAGTACAAAGCTTCTGTCAAAGTTTGTAGGTCCATATAAGATAGATAAAATTCTAGGAAATGATAGGTATGTAATAAAAGACGTGCCCGGATTTAACAAGAAGGGGAAGCCATATGAAACTGTAATCTCTGTAGATCGAATTAGACCGGGGATAAACATTAAAGCTCTGGAAGTACATAACAGCGATAGTGAAAATTCAACCAGTGAAAATGAAAAAAGCGAATAAAAATAAAAACATTTTTTTTGTTTCCTCTAAAGTAATATTTTTTTGTAGAGCTTTAATGGTTACTCCAATTAATTGTTTAACAATGAAACATGTTTTACCAATAAATTTACGAATGTGATGATTTAGAAATTTAATTGCAATCTTAAATTATTGAACAAAAACAAAATGTTTAGATGAGTTAATAATAATTATATCTTAATTGTTATTTTCCGTACCATCAGCTACTGCAATAATGTAAATAATGTCCATCTTATCCACTAACATGCATAATGTACTTTTGGCTTCATTTCATCGCTCTTAATTTTACATAGAAATAGAATTTATCTCAAACATTGAAGCATGCGAGTGGCTAAGATGAATAATTTAACAAATGCTACCCCTTACTAATGTACTATAATTATATCAAATTACTTTATATTATATGCAAACACCGGTTTCGCGGGGGCAAAAATGTACCAGTGCTAGTGATTCATTAAATATCGACTTAGTTTATCGACATCCATAAAAATATATTTTTAAACATCATTATCATAACTAAACTAATGACTAAGTTGAAATACGTTTAACTATGTGCAAACCTCTTTCATTCATACTTATCGCAACTATAAAAACCGATATCTGACATTGACTGTGTCGAGTCACTTTTGACAACCATTGAATCATTGAATAATTCATCTAGTACCTACAACAATATTATTTTGCATTCCGATCAATTAAATCTTCCTTTTTATTTCTTAAGGCGGCTAAAAATGCCACGCAAGAAAAAAGTATCCGGAAAAGAAATAGAACTCAGTCATAAAACAGAAATACATCAATACTATAAATTGTTTGAATTTGCTCCGATTACTACAGTTGACCTAGAAAGGTCGTTTAGTTGGCTAAAATAGATATTTTCACCCAGGCGATGAAGATTAAAGTCTGAAAATGTAGAAAAAATGTTAATTGTATATTATGAAAATTATATTAAATTTTAAAGATAGTTAATTCCTCAAAAAGTTTATTTTTGTGTATGTAATTTCCTTCTTCATTCAAATTCTTGAAATTACACAACGGTTGTACGACATTTTTATCGATATCAAATAATAAAATTAGTTTAATGTGTCCTCGCACTATTAAACGTCAGTACAGATTTGCCCCCGCGAAACCGGTGTTTGATTATATGTACGTGCGCCAGAGGCAGCACGATGTCTGATGGCCGAATGTGATGATCTTGTTAAATAAAAGATAACCTAAGACTATTTTTTTAGAAGTAGTTTTAGTTATGGTAGGATTGTTACAATCCTACCCTAACACCTGGCCTCCCACTTCATGAGTAGTGGGGTGTCGGGGTTAAAAGGAGGTGTCTGTACAGGTAAAAGGCAATGTTGTTGCAGCGTGAGTCCTGGACAGATACCTCTGACTACTACCTAGTACATAGAATCGCGTAGTATCTAGATACATTGTGGACTCTAATGTAAATAATTTAGAAGAAGATAAGAGATTAAATAAATATACTTACTGTGGATTCCGAAGTTTTAATTAAACAAAGTTCCATAAAAAACCTATCCTGAAAAATATGGATGACCCCATGAACACTTCAACCTAATTAAGAACAAAATGTATGAAATCGTTCCTAATTAAGTTGAAGTGTCTGTGGCGTCGTCCATATTTTTCAAGTTAGGTATTTTGTAGAACTTTGCAATATGTCCCAGTATACCTTATTTAATCATGGATAAGTTCTGATATTAATAAAGAAAAATGGTCAAATATTTTTTTAAATTATTATCTTATCTAATTTGCAAAGCCCTGTTTGCAGGCAGTTGTATGAGAAAAAAAATCTTGTTCCTAATTATCTGGCCACGACTGTATGTACGTCGACTTTCTCATTCGATATTTACGAGTAGATTTACGACGTAAGATTTATGCATGCGACTGACCTTACTTAGCTAACCTATTTTATCACTTCGATGTGTTCTTATAAAATTATGACATAAGTTGTCTAGTATTCTACAATATCGTCCGCTGAAGCATTATTAAGAATTTTAGAAGAAGCGGACGAAAATGAAGATTTCGAATCTGTCATAAAAATAATCTGCCGTAACCAGAATCTGTCCTTAACTGAATCAAGTTACCCAATGACTTAAGTAGCCACACCAAGTGTTGATACATTCGCTTCATACGCAATTGCCATGTAGATACCTTCGGCAGTTCTAGGTGCACGTTCAGCGTCTGGAAACTTGACTCTCAACACGACATGCCATGATGGCCTCGCAGTACATGATAGAGTACCTAATCCTTGTCATTGTGATTCACTCTTCGGATATTTTGATTCCATGGTTGTTTTGACCCTTGAACATTTTGACACTTGGACATATTTGAGTCCTTGGAAATTTTCAAAGTTGAACTTGGAAATAAATATATTTGAATTGTATTAGTGCCTAGTGCCTACCTACCAGGGTAGAAATTTGAATCGATAAATAAGGGAAGACTCTGTTATCGTGGTTCATCGGTAACCCCTACCAAGTCATTATACCTATTCCGCAATAATAATCAACACAGACTACGCCGTCGTCTTAAAAATGAGACCGCATGTGACGTCAAAGATGTAAAATAGAACATTTTAGTGATGTAGCTTACTCGAAATTATGTTAAGCCAACAAAATATATAAGAATGGTACTGTTTAGTAGTTTAAACAATTTGAGTACTATAATGTTGAGCTTACAATATTTATTTATCAAAAGAATTGTACAATTTTATGATTTATTAAGCCAAACAACGTTGAAATTTTCAGATTCGATACGTTTCTAATGCGATCAATCCTCTCCCTACTAGTGCCAACTTATCGACGAAAAAACAATGAAGCCTTCGCCAATGTCTGAAATAGTAGACCGCTCATGACGTCACAGATACGAAATGAGAAATAATAGTGATGTAGCAACGTCCATCAATAAATTTGCATAGCTGGTAAAATTCACAGATTCAAATCATTAATAAAAGGAACGAAACCATAATAAAGACAATGGTAAACGTGATTTAATTGTAATAATGTAATATTGAATGACAAGGTGGTAAAAAATGAAGTTAATCACAGTAAACTATAAACCATAAAATATTTTATCGTAAGTTGTGTGGCAAGCACTACACAGTTTGTTATAACTTAGTATAGGCGGCGACACGGGCACGTCCGATGATATCCCAAGCGGCGTTCAAAAGGTTAAAATGTGTGATACCATATACACCTAAGGTAAGGGTTAAACCCTTATTGATAAACGTCTCCTAATTCAGCAAGCCGATTTTAGTATTGTTTGTCCCTTTCGGTTTTATCAATATGTCTATAAGACCATAACGGACAAACGAGAACTATTTTCTTGCTAATTTAGGAGACGCTTTTGAATAAGAGGCTTGGACTTTTATGCACTCGAAATTTGTGGTAGGTTACCTACTCTAAAAAAGTATGCATGCGGTTAATTGCCGCGACCTAATTCGCGCTAATAGTTTGTCAAACCAATTATGGAAAGATTATTAGCCCTCAGATATTTCCAGAATATGAATGTGGTCTAAACGAGTAGGTACGAGTACATACGTACTTTCGTGTTTTCAAAACACTGCTCGCTGATATTTTTCGGAAAGATCACTTTTTATATGTTAAACTAAGCTAGATTGCAGAGTTCAAAATCACTTATCCTGCTCTTGGAAGTTTCACTTCCACTAATAATTTTAAGTTTGTTATTTAATTACTATAAGAAAGAGTAGAAATGTTTTTCTAATTGGACAAAATACTAGGACTTTCTAAATCCTAAAGAGGTTACTCTAGCGTAACTGTGGGACTGTGGCCCTAGTGAAAAAAGTTATTTCTCAAACATGCAATGAAATATTTATTGTCTTTACGTTCCTTAAAATAGACTCGGAAGTATCGCTTTTAGGGCGCAGTAACTCACTGGGATGGAAATGGAATTTCATAACACTTTCCGGGCCTAGGCCAGCAAAATAACTTTTTTTTTTAATTTCGACAACGTTGTCATTTGGCGTGAAAACGGATTCCGGGCCTCGTTACCTATCCGCCTATATGTATACCAACTTGGCCGGAATTCCTCATTTTCCCGACCTCTGATGTAATCTACTATTACTGACCGGCCATTAAGAACGGCCTGTAAAACGGTGTATATAATGTACTCATACACTTATAACTTGTACGTCTTTTCATAAGTCTTGGGGAGTTGTAGGTAGGTACCGTTTTCCACTAGGGCCACATTATTACAAGCGAATACCTTCCAGGTCCTTAGCCAAATTAGGCGACAGCTTGATTGTGCTGAAATCATCATGAAGAATTCCCACTTGCCGCATGAGGTTATCCAACTGGTTTTGGAAGTTATTCAACTGAGGAGAAAGCATTCGGAAGTTCTATAGTATTTTTTTTGCTAAGGATCATACTAATGCAACTTGGCAACTTATTGATTGTAAACTCTACACGCGTTGTAGAAATAGATGAATATGGTGTGAAACTTTGATTCTTTCTTGAGCCCTCCGACCGTGCCCTTTAACTTAACATAAGTAAATACCCGCAACGAAAAAGGCAAACGTCAAACAGGCGCTGCGCTGGGCGAGAGACCTCGCTATAAATCAAAGTTTTAATTATTGTCTTTGTTCACCTGATCATGGACATTTCCTCTGTCCTTGTTTGTGCTGTCGCAGCACAGCTTGATGCGGCGTTCTAGCATCGCCAGCCGGTCCGTGAGGGGCGCGGAAGCATCCAAGGCCGAATCGGCGTAGACTGCGAAATTAAATAGTCAATCGGTGTCCAAAAACCGTAAGAAAATATTATTGAAAACAGTTAATAGTATATTTTACCAGGTTTAGAATCTAGATTGTTTTTTCTTGAGTTTTGAGTGACTCTTTTTCTTACGTTAATTATTTTTCAGAGAAAGGGATGACAACAATTTAAGTGAGAGTTGATAATATAAAACTTGACAAAACGAAAATAATAGGATAGGTTACCATCTGCGGCGGGCGCCGGCGAGGTCATCGTTAAAGTCGGTTGTGGCGGCGGCGGCGGAGGCGGCAGTTCTTCGACGGGCACTATAGTCGGGGGCGCCAGGGGTATTTTTTCCTTGATATCTGTCGATACGTACGCAATATGTGAGCACGTCTATTCCTTAATGAACTTTGTGGGATACTTAGTGAAGAAAAATAGACGTAAATAATTACAACGCTCTGGCGAGAAACAAAAAGTTTTTTAAGCAACACAATATTTTTTATGAAAGCTTTATCGCTGATCGTATTCTCCTTAAGGTAAGTAGTAATTTCGTCTAGTGTTTACCCATTAAAGCGGGTCCAATGAACTCAAACTTGATAGGGCTACCTACGCCGTATCGATCCCAAGTTCCTGTGGCCACTCATACCATGATACCATGATTTACATATACTGCATTGTCATCCAACTTGACATACTTGGGATAGACAATTTTAGATCAATCGGTAAGCGGGAATGTATAAAATTTTCTCGCAAGATTTGATTATCGAATTTATCGATAGACAAACGTCAGGACAATTAAAACTAAATAAAACCTTCTAAAACCTAAGAATTATAATGGCACAGGAACCCTAAAAGCCCGTTTGATGCATTAAAAAAGTTCTTTGATGAGGTCCTCCACTAAGGCGCTGAGGTTGCCGAGTGATTGCACGTTATGTTGTCCCAGGTGTGTCGATATATTGCTTTTATTCTACTGCTGAGTTACATAACTATTAGGTATGGCACACAGAATAATCTCGTCCCATTTCAAGTCAACTCACCGTCAAAATAAATACATTGTAAAAAAAGTTTTGCAACAAATAGATAAATATGAACGCCGACATTTTCAATGTTTCGGCTCGATAGTTTTTTTAATATTTAAAAAATATTTTACCGCCAAACGTTGCCCAAGAAAGACAGTTTAAAAAAATATGTGGTAGTCCAGCTCTTTGTTCTACATTTATGTACTGTACATATTGCAAAACTTATGTAGTGACCTATGACCTATATATCAGTCAAAATAGCTAAATAATTCGATACACCACATTATATTTAGTATGGCGTACCGAAGTATTTGGCCAATTTGACTGCTATTAAGTATTTGAAGCTGACTAGGTACTCGGTACCTGTAACATCATAGACATCATAGTACTTAAAGGTATCCATTTACCTAATTTGTTCTGTAGATTTTGCATGGCTTCGTAGAACGTTGTATTGAGTTGGTTGAGGTCGTTCCGCAGCTGGTACAGCTGGTGTTTAATGGCGTCTCTGTCGGCAGCCATGTCAGCCGCCATGATTTCCCATGGGTAAGGAGGGACAAATTGCGGCAATGGGTGCGATCTAATAAACAATTGACAAATCAACAACCGTACAGTCACAGGAACTATACATTGCCTTCATTACTGAATTCTTTCATTATTTTAAGTGCATCTATGTCTTTTCCTTTATCGAAACGATGTGAACATGATAATTATAGATAAAACACACAATCATATGTATACATATAAAAATCATATGTATCATTTATAGTAGGTCTAGCTAACTAATTGAGTTACCAACTTATCACAAAGGTAGTAAACCTACTCTACATTCAATACCTACACTATCAACTTTCTCTTTGATTCTCGTAATTAGGAAAAATGTTACCACAGTGCCCATTTTTTTATGATTATAGTAGATTTTGAAGATTGAGGAACTGCCACTGAATTTTCTAAATATTTATTCAAAAAACGAATAGCTATTAAAGTATGGGGCAATAAATAATCTGATTGTGATTACTACTTATTGTTGAGTTGATTACTTGTACTATTGTATGTGATATTTCGGGTCTTGATTACGAATTTCATGTAAGAATTTACTTACTCGTAATCGAAATGAGTAATCAATTTTATATACTGGTAACAATTATGTCAGGTGTGTTATAAGAAGGCATTGATGGAGATTTCGCTAATTATGTCTACAATTATTTTATAACTATTTAGGGCTTAATGGAGATAAATACTGCGTATTGATGAATGATGATGAACATACGTACTGCGAAATGTGACTTAAACTGATGAGGCCCAAGTGGAGATAGAACACAGCATTAATTGCAATTCATGTCTTTGGTGAGCCAAATCTCGCCAGAGCCAGATATCTTTTTCGACTAGATACAATACCAGGCTATAATATTTGCACGTCGGTCACTGGAAAGACACTCAGCTTCATAGAGCGTTGTTCCTCTCGAACTTATGTAACGTTAATGCAATATTAGTTGTCTTGTACAAACTTTATCGCCGGGTACTGGAAATGCGTTACTATTTATACAATAATACTAACTGGTCAATATGCGCTGGTAAGTGTTGCCCCGGTGCGGCATGCCATTGACCATGTTGCCCTGGCGCACCAGGTTGTCCAGATGCATCAAGTTGTTCCGGTGCACCGTGCGTCTGGACATATTGTCCCGGCGCAGCTGGTTGTCCGGGTGGACTAGGCGTCTGGGCATATTGTCCAGGCGCACCTGGTTGTCCTGGCGCAGCAGATTGAGCCGATACATCAGGTTGTCCCGGCGCAGCAGGCGATTGGGTATATTGTGCCTGCGCACCCGGTTGTCCTGGTGCACCCGGTTGTCCCGGTGCAGCATGTGACTGGGCATGTTGCCCCTGTATACCAGGTTGCCCGGGTGCAGCAGGTGACTCAACATGTGCCCCAGGTGCGCCAGGCTGACCCGGAGAAGCAGAAGACTCGGCATAGTGTCCCTGTGCACCAGGCTGTCCCGGTCCGGTTGGAGGCTGGACATATTGTCCTGATCCAGCAGGGGTCTGTGCTGATTCAGAAGGCGACTCAGTATATTGTCCCGGTGACGCAGGCGACTGGGCAAATTGCCCCGGTACAGCAGTTTCAGTATCGGCATATGCTACACCGACCACTGCACCAGGCGCACTGGAATTAAATAAATTCAAACAATAGTCAGACACCAGTGATCTTACGGCTAAGACAACTTTTATGGTTCTAAAATGATGTCGCAAAAGAAACATTCCACGAAAAGGTCCACCGATGTCCCGTACAAACACGGTTTTATTTCCAAAATTGTGGGTTTATCGAAGTTCTCTTTCGTGACCAGAGAAGTCAAAAATTGCTCAATAAGAAATATATCACCCAATAAATATCTTGGAAAAGAACACAATTTATCAGAATTTTATACACACACACGTTTATACAGGACTGTCCTTTTTTAACTGTAAGTATGACTATATTTAATATACTGTCAAAGTATTTGATTCTAGTCTTGAAGTTAGCCGAATCAATTGAATCTGAAGTGTGTAGACATTTATTTGGGTTTGATGTCTGTGCATAGGTAAAATATTCGAAACAGTCCGATACCTAAAACAAGTGTTAAAATATAATATATTATGCAACTCTTGTTTAAGAGAGGTCAAAAAAGGTGAGTGGCGTGGGTAACAATTTGAGGCGAAGCCGAAAATTGTTATTAAAGACGTCACGAGGATTTTTTGACTCAGTTAAACAATGTTGCATACAATACTTTTTCTACGACCACACATTTATTTTTAAATAAAATTGCAAATTTTAGAAATATTCTTAGTCAAACAATTTTATTAATCATCAAAGTCGGGCGGGAGACATCAAAATTAAAAAAGAAAGCTCCTCTATGGTTTAATGTTCATCAGGTTTTTTTTAATTAGTTTGGCAGCCACGTTTTTTATTAAGTCTTGTACGAGGTGTCTTAAAATGCAAAAAACGCACTGCGTGTAAACCCGAATGCGTTTATAGGGAATAGACAATATAGACTTATCTTGACATCTGTAAGGTAGGGGCTTAATGGTGTGTTCACGACCATGTAAATGACAAATAAAAGTACGGGAGTAGAAAAATATATTATTATTATTACCAAGGCGATACGATATCGGGGCTTAGACGTCATAATGAACAATATTTTTATGTACATATCCTTTTTTAGACAGATAATTAAATCTGTAATTGAAGTTTAGAAAACTATAACAATTAAGGTAAAGGCACCGATTAACGGCGTATGCAAAATCGACACCCATTAACCGCCTAATTTTAAATTCGAATATTGTGCCCAACCTTATAAAAAAACCATTTTTCACGATGGTCTGAAATGTAGTAGCAAACATCTAACTTGAGTTTACTAACCTGAATTTGTGCAGCAAGAGAGCGAAATCTGCTTCACCCATTCTGTCATGACAAACTCAAAGCTTGCATTTTATTTAAGGATTTATGACATTTTGGCGTCATTTAACCAAACTATGATTTGAATATGATTATTCATTGTTTACTTTATGAGAGTCATAATTATGATTTTCCTGAAAAATAGTTCACAATCGGCTTAAACTGAAAATAAAATGAGCCAATGTTAAGTTAATTTTTTTTTACTGGCGTATGTTTGTCGGCTTTTTTGCTTTAATATATTTTCTTTTGTGTATATATATTATTGATTTTTAGTAGGTATATATTTTTTTATACAAGTTTTTTAGTAGGTATATATATTTTTATACTGGGACCTTTTGCGAATAACTAGAGGCAGTCAGAGGAGTCTTCCATTTGATTTATTGCTCCTGTTACAGGCCACACCCGGTATAAATATAGTCGCTCAAAAAAGTCTAAAGACTTACGTAATTGAATGTTCAATAAACGCACCCTGAAATAAAATAAAACCGGTATCCAGGTTATCTACAAATACTTAATTTTTAGGGTCCGTAGCCAAAATGGCAAAAACGGAACCCTTATAGATTCGTCATGTCCGTCTGTCCGTCTGTCACAGCCGATTTACTCGGAAACTATAAATGCTACAGTAACGAAATTTGGTAAGGATATGTGTTGTATGAACCGCTACAGGATTATGATACTAAATTGTAAAAAAAAAACCATAGGTGTGGGGGCCCTCCATACATATAACTAGGGCCTGCAGTACCGGGGCCGGTACTGAGATTTTCATTTCCCGGTACCGAGCGAGCGGTACCAGTACCAGGACTCCCGGTTCTGTCCGGTTCGTCCATCCGCGTATGGCATAATGATAATGACTTTATAGCTAAATTGTTTATTGAACAAAGAAATATAAATAAACCGTTATGCAGCGCTTATAGTATAAATGTGACGTTTTCAAGTTAAAGGTCGCGTACCATATGGACGAAATTTGTTCGTATTTTTATACGAATTAGAGCGTTCTTGTGCTTAAGTGACAATGTTGCTGCACCTTTATGAAAATGCCACAAAACTCACAAACTATATATCGTCCATTAAAGTCCATTAAACTAAAAAACCTTGAAAAAATATTTTATTGCAAAAACGAAATTATAAACACTAATATTTTAAGTGGCACTAAGACACCTCTGTCGATTTGTCGTTAGAAAGTATCAAAATTATGCAGGTGCTTTTTTTGCGCTATCACGCTTTCGTTACTAACTTCAGTCTTAAGCCACCATTTTGTCTGTTGCGACTCGACCGTTGATCAAAACGCATGACATTTTTGAGAAGAACTGCCATAAAGCCAAAAAAGAACTGATTATGTTAAGAACTTTATAAGTAAAGTGCCACATTTGTAAATGTGGCCGTTTTGATTAAGATAAAGATGTAAATATTGTGTTCCTTTATATAATAGGGGGCCAGAATACGGAATGTGGCGATTTTGATTTTAAAATTGTATCCTCTTAAATTGGATTTTTCCTAAAACTACGTAAAAATACGGTAGTTTGTATTTGGATTTGAAAACTTTTTGAATTAAAAATATATTCGAGTCCATCAACCACAGATGTTATATTCGTACATGTGGCTGTTTTGAATAAACAAAGGAAACGAAATACGAAATGTGGCAGTTTAGAGACAAAAAACAAAAGGATCGTATTTGCATTTAGAATAATATTTAAATCCAAAAATGTGCCAGAGTTATATTCTTGTCATGCAGTGAGTTAAGTATGTTTGTATTGCATGAAATCTGCTGATTTCTTGCAAAACATCTTTGTTTTGCTGATCTGCTGATCTGAACAAGAAATAATATTGCCCCTAGGTATAAATAAACAATCAAATTTGATATTATTAATATTGGTATACATCATCAGTCAACATCATAAATGTCATAATTTAAAGATAGCTTTTTGTGGATATGACTACACAGAGGTGTTTTACTTCTATAGATTTTATCAATTTTATGTATTAATTGTATTATGAATAAATAGTTTACTTTAAATATAAAAAATGTACCTATACACACAAAAGCACTCGTGTGTTTCACACGATTACAGCTACATAAGAGTTAAAAACATAATCTCCTGCTATATATTTGTGTATTCACAAATATATAGCCGCTCACACACACGGCTAGCACTAACACAGCCCTGAAAAAACACGCATCTTGATTATTTAAAATAGAACCGAGAAAGAAACGGGACATTAACTTCAGTACCGGTTCTGTCGGTACCGGGAGTACCGGGAAATTCCCGGTACTGAGGGAACCGGGAGCAGGCCTTACATGTAACTGAGGGATAGAATTTTTTTTTTAGTTGTATATAAGCGTGTGGGGTATTAATAGAAAGACCTTTGAAAATGATATGAAGGTTCATAAATCACATTTTTATTTAACCAAATCTTTCGAGATATCAGCTCTCAAAGTCTGAAAAATGTGTCCCCCTCTCTATTTTTTAAACAACGCGATATAAAATTTAATAAAATAAATATGTTATGCACATTAATAAACTCTATCAACGATTTTTGGTTTGATTAAATTGTCTTGTATAGTGTTTGAGGTAGGTTGATTTTTTTAATAATAAATTGATAATGGTACGGAATCCTTTGCGCGCGAGCCCGACTCGCACTTGGCCGGTTTGTTACTTAATTTTTGTTTTTGGAAACTTTCTTATAACTACGACGTTAATAGGTGCCGTTACCTTAACTGCCGTCATCACCTAGCGCGTTTCTCTAGCCCTACAACACGACATTAATAAATTAATAAGTGTTCTTACCCGACTGCTGGCGGCCTGCGGTTGAGATCTCTGATGAGGTCCTCCACCAAAGAGCTGAGCTTTCCGAGTGCAGCCTCGGCTGCCTCAAGCCGTGATTGCACGTTTATATTGTTCCACATAGAAGATATAGCCTTCACGTCTGTCTGAGATCTGCGAAAAGTAAAAACGTTATTTAATATCTTTATTTATTAAGTGTTTTTTACGTTCACAATCAAGGAGCACTGTCGGCCTGAAAGGTGAGGCATTTGGTTAGAATCTCGGCATCAAATCTGAACTTGATGATAACGGGACATGGGACCTACTAAATAGAAGCAATAATTAACCACTAAACAACTATTAATAGTAATATTTTGGAAATCATTGTAGACACACTGGAGGAGAACGGAGTTATTAGACCATAGTTTGGCACTACATCAGGCTTAAAGCTATACCAACCTAACGTCTTCTAATATCTGCTCATTTCTTGGCAGGGTACCGTAAAGGCGATCCTTAATTTCTTGAACAGTGTTCTCCAACTGATTAAACTTGTGCAATGTGACCAAGGACAGCCTTCCACCGGTATCGGCCGCTTCTGGGCTTTCACCAGGCGAGGCCGATTCCGAGACAGGCTTCGAGGGGGTCTTCGATGTGGGATGATAGCTGGCTTGATTTTTCCTCACCGCAGGTATATTCGCGCTCACAGAAGAACGATCGGGTGCTGTATATTTAATAAGGTAGGTAGAATTGTATCGGTTTGCATACTTTGTAGTCCTAATATTTTAGGCACATAAATCAAGTAGGTACTAAAATAACATGTGAATTACACTTAGGCACTTAATGTTTTACCTTTCCTGTAGGTAAGTTTTTACGTTCTTGATTTTGTACTGACGGTTCGCCTACAAGTTAATATAGTTAAACACTACTTTTTTCCCGCAGTTCGTTTTCTCAGGAGTCTCAGTTATAAGTTATAACTATCAATGCACTATTTTCGTATTTAGTAACATTTAGTTTTCGTGAAAGTCGCAGTTCTAACAAAAATTGTCCTGATAAAAAACACGTGTTCTAGTTTTTATAGTTTCGCTATGCCTGTGTGGCCGCCTGTAAAGGCTTTAACATAAAGTAGGTACCTATTTTTTTCTATTACTTAATACATAACATCAATATTTCATTTAGGTACTTTTACTTCTAATTAATGAAAATAGAATAATACTCACAGGAATCTCTTTTCACGCGTTCAACTGAAAATAAATACAATTATTCAAGAAAATTTATCATATCATCTGCCTTTCTAATCAGGTAACATTTCTGGCTGCCCCATATTTCAGAGGTTTACGGAGGAGGGATATATTTAAGGACGTTTGTATTAAATAAAATAAACCTGTAACCATTCTCACGTGTTTTTTTATAAACCATGTTAAATAGTTTCTATATCTAATTTCTAATCATTTTACCATCCATCCATGCAACTTACATGCCAAGGATCATATCAAAGAAAGCACAATAGTGTTTTACTTACCTACTAGAAGTGTAGACTCGACAGGCGCTGGTTGGACAAAAAAATTGAGATACTTAGCATATTATAAATTCACTGACATGTTATCATTAAATATAATAAGCGTATAAAGGTTTACTGAAAACTACTTGCAACCATCAAATACTAGCACATTTTAAGGCGCCCTATGTACAAGAGAAAAGGGAAATAATATAATTTAAACATCAAAAAAATCTACTGTGCCCCGTCCAAATTTTGAACGCCAATTTAATAAATAAAAGCAGGCTTGTTTGTTATTAATCGGTGGTATAAAATATGGACTTTTAATTTATATTTTTTAATAAAATCGACATTTAAAATTGTATTCGTGATTATTATATTATATGTACAGGCATTGGGTCATAGACCATTAGTTCATAATGTCATAATATTCATAATAGTGTAGTGACTAAATTACGCACTAAAGATAATGTAACTTACGAGGTGGTGCTGGCTTTATCGTCTTGGCTTTCAGGGGCTGTAATATAAATAACATTTTGGTAAAACGAATGAGCAGTAAATTAAAATGTACAGCTGAAAATCTTTTAAACTCAAAGTCAACTAGACTACGTATTACATAGCGCGTAGCTACCAAGTATGATAACAATCGTACCTCTAGTCCTGCCATGAGCTGCCGCTACGTTATTAATAGTACATTGTGCATCAAGGGAGGTAAGTACGGAATTACTAACGAGAGTGTTAGAAGCCCGACGCCGTCAGGCGGAGGGCTTTTATGACTCGAGTTAGTATTCCGCTTACCGACCGTGATGCATACAATGTTTTTCATCACACTTGCCAACCAAAAAAGAAGTTTTAAAACATAATATTATTCAATGACGTACTGACATTTCTATTACTCCCTAGGGCATTTCACTTTTCTATTACTCCCGCTACGCCCGCAAGCAATGGCGCGCTTAGACAGCAAGTGTGATGAAAACTTATTAACGCGTGTTTACTTTTTGTCCATCCCGCTCGTACTTGCGTATTGGCGCAAGCGATCGGATAGAAAGTAAGCGCGCGTTAATAACGCCGCGGCATCTCATGGTACGGTTACTGCAGTGATTTTAATGTAGAATTTTATTAGCCGTGATTTTACAACTATTAAGTTGGATGTAAGTACCTACATTAATATACTTTCTACAATGAGCACACGTGACGGGTTCGTTGATTTGGAGATATGCATCGGCGTTTCATACTAACCGAACAATAATTTTCTATATATCAAATATGTATACATGTATTCACCCCTCATTGTCTATACCACTATTCCCTAGATATTTACGATAATGCGCTCGATTTCATCACGAGTGCAAATACCGTAGCAGCGTCAGTCTCGACGATGTACTCCGTGATGGCGACGGTCTGCACCTCCCGGCCCGGCAGCAGGGGCTGCGGGGGCACGCCACCCAGCAGCTCCACCGGCTTGTCCAGCGCGTGCAGCTGCTGAGCCAGGCAGTGCAACACCGTGTGCAGCATGCAGAAGTCCACCACGCCCATCTGTGCAAATGAAATTACACCACGATACAGGTGTAGTGAGAAATTACTTGCCTTCGGAAACGTTCGTAAACACATGCTGTTTCAGGCAGTGTCACCGAGTCTGACTGAAGTAGCATGACAGCTATTACTGTCAGTCTCAGTGAGATAGACTGAAACAGCATGACGTTGACGAACGTTTCCGAAGGCAAGTCATTTCTCACTACATCTGTACTAAGGTCCGACCGAGACCCATATTTTAGTCTCGGCCGAGACCGAGACCGAGACTGAGAATAAATTTGATTCTCGGCCGAGACCGAGATCGAGACCGAGACTTGGTAGAAAGGATAATAAACATATAAATTACATAAAATATCCCTAGCAAATACCTATAGTAAGTCCAACGTCAAACTAAAACACCAGTTTTTTTTGGATATTTTCTTTTTTTCAAATTTTTTCATGTAAGTCCACAAACCGGTATTCGAATTTAAGGTATTTTTGTCGATAGTATGATAGGGGTCGCTTACTTTAAATTCCTTCCGTTCATTTTAAAGTGAAATTGAAGTCAGTTCATGTCAATATCATCATCATCATCAGCCTATGTTAGTCCACTGCTGGACGTAGGCCTCTCCTATTAAGTATGCGTATAGACGCATTAGGAGGTAAATGCCCATAATCGCCACGCTGGGCAAGCGGATTGGCGATCGCAGTAATGTGTCCACTATGATGACGCTGCTGCCCATCATCAATCTTGTAGAATGATCAGTGACACTTTAATCCCTTAGTCGACTCTTACGACACCGGCAGGATGAGTTGGGGTCCCGGCCATTTTTGGCCGAGAGCCGAGAGGGATATCTCGGCTCGATTTTTGGCCGAGAATGCCGAGACCGAGATCTGGGTCGGACCTTACACGATACCATTGATACCAGAAGGCCTACTGAGTACCACGATGGAAGTGTTGCTGTCAACTGTCATGTCACCCATACACACTAATTTGCAACTGCGACAGGGAGGCAATAGGCCCAGGGAGGCAAGAGATCATGGTAGCCCCATGACCTCTTAAATGCAATTCAGTTTAGGCTCGGCTTGCCCGTTTTTGACAGTTACGTATTCTATGGAACAGACACATTGCGATTCACTTTAGGACTTAAACTGAGTCGCATTAGTAGATCGTGGAAGCCCCCCTGAGGGCTAAATTACTTCTAATGTTCGTAACTATCTGTACTAATCTACCTACAAGGGTTTTTGTTAGAAACGTTAGTCCGCTTTAGACCCCTAACTACTGGCACGCTTCATGTAGCTTTTGAGTTTTGACGCTTTTGTTACATGTTACTCTTATTTTACATAGAAATAGAGTATCGCAAAAATCAAAGCACGTGAGTGGCTAATACCTATATGAAATAACTTCCATTTCATTGACAGATAGGTGTAGATGCAGGTGGTGGTCCTAGATTATTACAGATACTTAGTGAAAGGTAAGTTTAGATATACTATACGTATCTACTGTATCTTATCAAACTCATTCAATCATTCAATATAAAAAAACAGGCCAAGAGCATGTCGGGCCATGCTCAGTATAGGGTTCCGTATTTATTCGAAAACGGCTGGGCCGATTAAGTTCAAAATAGTTTTATTTTAAATTATTCTATAAGGCATTTAGGGGAAGGTGGGGAGGATCCGTACACTTTTTACTCTATACCTCGTAGAAAAAAAGTACTAGCAATTTTTAAATGAAATCAATGCTGCTTGGTGGCTATATTATTTGGCTTTCATAAAAGTGCAGCTTAGAGCTAATACAAAATAAGATAAGAATGTCAGATAGTTTTTCCCAATAAATTAAAATTGTACGAAAGCGCCCCATGCGTGGGGTACCTTCGTACATAGTATTTTTTTACCACAGTATTAGTTTTGTTCTCAACTGTCTGTATTTATTTACAAATATTTTTTACATAAATATCGACGACTTCATTTGGAAATAACAATATTCTCACTAAGCAAAAATATTGGGGTACATTCGTACAGTAAGGATTCTCTTACATTCTTGGCTGTACGAAAGTACCCCAACCAAAAATGAAAAAGTTAAAACATAAAATTAAAATAACCGGTATCCTAATCATAAAATAAACCATTCTATACGTAGTTCAAAGATTAGCTTATGAAGTGTATTTAATTACGTTTGTAACTGAGCAAAGCATTCTGAAATAAATGCATTTAGAAATGACTCTTATAATTACTTTGAGGTGTCTAAAACACGTTTTAATTTTTTTTGAAGAAACTAGCTGCCATGTTTCCATCCCTTCTCGGTGGTGAGTTATGCATATTAGTGGCCGTTATACTTATACATAAAAATATGAACATGTTCGCGTGTCGGATAGTGGAGATATGACCACTGTACGAATGCTCCTGCTGTACGAATCCTACCCACTCTCCCCTATATTTCTAGGTATCTATTATTCATGATTCTTCAGACGGACACATGGACATGACGAAACTATAAGGGTTCCTTGTGTAGGTACTACGGAACCTTAAAAACGCAATTTCAATGAGAAATTATTTAAACAATCAGTTCTTGAAGTCATCAGTATCACAGAAATGAAATAAAAAATCTTTTCATTGCTCATGCTCTGAAAGTGGGTTGTTGTTTATCTATGATACGGGTGGAAAACGATGCATCGCGGCCCTTGGGTTGCAAAAAGACATGTTCCTATTAGTACTCGCCTTGTAAAATTGTAAGCACCAAGCCGAACAAAGTGCCAACATTATTATCTTATTTAGAAACATATTCGAAGATTTTTTCTTGGTTTCTAGTTTTTTTTTGTAGCGTAACATCTAATATTTATAATTTATATAGTATTAAGTAGTGTGACTACTGAGGAAAAATTAAAATGCTGTGTGTTTTCGCAATACGTTCATTAAATATGTCAATTCATTAAATTATTTTAACTGAGGAAAAATTAAAATGCTGTGTGTTTTCGCAATACGTTCATTAAATATGTCAATTCATTAAATTATTTTAATTTTTCGGTTAAAATTTAAGTGTTTTGTATTTATATAGCGGTGACCAAGAGGAACAAACCTATCAAGTTTTTTTTTATTTTTAATACGCGTAGGTAAGCGACGGGATAATGGTATACTGCCATAAATGAATTTATAATTAAATATAAATTCTTACCAGTAACTATTACATTCAATTAATACTTTCACGTTTTTTCTTTCCTCTCATTCGTAATGAAAAATAGTGTTTCACTCGGGTGAAAGGCACCCATTTCCGACTCGCACTATTGGCGCTCTCACTTCGTTCGAGCGCCAAACTACCTCGTCGGAATGGGTGCCTTTCCACACTTGGTTAACAATCTACTATTAAGTACCTTATCCTTAACTTTGACTTGTACTTACCTCGGGCGTGCCGATCGCTAAGTCGATCATGGACCGAATGTCCGTCAGTACCGAAGGACCTGCACAGTATAATCAGAGCAATTGAAATCTCTATTTTGACAGTTTACGTAGTTTGGTAGATTCGAATCGAATCCTAATATTCCTAATAAGGGCGTTTTCTGAATGAGTGCAGTGTGATTTTCGTGAGCTGGTGGCACGAGTTTAACATAGTTGTCTAGTCGATAGAATCTATTCCTTTTTTACACACAAGCACACTGCTTCTACGTATGTAATGAATGAAAATTCTCTTTGTAACTTCTCTTTCATGTAGATTTTTCAAAATAAACGAAAAATTATTAGGTATATCTGTATAGACAGATATAATAATATGTGTATTATGTCTTAATTATAGCATAAAAAGGTAAAAGCCAAGACGGTGTGACGCAGGGACTCTGTGAACACGAGGACCACCGATCACAATGAGGCCAGTAAATACAGAATATATTTAATACTTTTTGGTTTTTATTATTCACTGGGTCCTTCATTATATTAGGTACAAATAATCTTCATTTATTACTCACCTGTCATATTTAGTTAATCACAAATATATCTGTTAACGAGTGATTGATTATGTTAACCAGTATGATAATTAATATAGCAAACCAAAGACTCCGTCATACGGAAACTAAAACTGATCCAAAATATTTCATAGATTGTATAAAACGAAAGCAAGCCTCGATATTATTCACTGTCAATAAAATTGATGACATTTGATATCAATGATTTTTTTTTAGAATGACAACTGTCTTTTAATTATGTGCCTGTACTAAATACGGTCATGATGAGCAATTTTCACAACAACCAAAAAATCGCGAAGAAAGATAATGGGTAAATCCACGGCAGAAAGCGAAAAAAGTGAAATTTTTGATGTCAGAATTTTTAGAATCTGTTTATGGGGTAATATTTTACGGCTAAATATTCCATACGTTACATAATCCGATTTTTTTTAATAAAGTAACTTTTCATCACACTTGCTGTCTAAGCGCGCCATAGCTTGCGTACGTAGCGGGAGTAATAGAAAAGTGATATTCCCTAGGGAGTAATAGAAATGTCAGTACGTCATTTAAAAATATTATGTCTTAAAACTTATTTTTTTGTCAGCAAGTGTGATGAAAAACATTGTATGCATCACGGTAGGTAAAAGCGGAATACTAACTCGAGTCATAAAAGCCCTCCGCCTGACGGCGTCGGGCTTCTAACACTCTCGTTAGTAGTTCCGTACTTACCTCCCTTGATGCACAATGTACTAATAACACCATATGCCAATTTTTTTAAACTTTTAAAAATTTCTCTTTTAATTGCAAAAACCGAACTAATCAACTGTCACAATATGTTAAGGGGATTTTTTAAACTACAAAAAGTAGGTTAGGTTAAACACGCGTGCCTTCTCATTACGTTATCGTCCTAGTGCGGTAATATCAAACCCGACCAAGTATGTATGCAAACATTTGGAAGGATACGTCATGTAGATGAAGCAGTCGAATTTAGTCAGTATACCTATGTTTATTTTTTAAATTGACCAAAAAGTTGTCATGTGGCAGAAATAGCGGAATCTAGAAAAGTATTTGGTAATACTTTGGAACTACATTTTAAATTTTTATGTGGTAATAAATGTTCGTAAATAAATAAATCAAATATTTAAATTGTGCCAAATGATTAATGTTATATTAAATGTAAAATCATTGACGATTATCATAAAATAAAAAAAGTATGATAATCGTCAATGATTAACAGATTATTTATAGTATTGGCTGTTTGTGGATAGGGCTGCCTTAAAAATTTGCGCCCGTTAAAAAAATCTTAAGGTATGCGCGCGCCGTATTAAAGTTATATACCATTTCATTTTATTTGTTGTTTGGAGTGGAGTGAATTTCAAATGTTTATTGAGTTTATTTTCTTGCATTTTCTGTTATTTTACTTTAATGTAAATTGTTGACTTCAAGTAACTAACAGGAATAAAATAAAAAAAGTGGAACGGAAATTTGGGATAGTACCTATGTTAGTAAAAGAGTGTTACTGAATGTCAGTTATTCCTCGCAAGTGTGTTGAAAAACGTCGTATGAATATGAAACTAATGTGCACTCTCTGCTATCTTATAGTAGGTGGTGTTAAAATTTTGATATCTCCTAACTACTTTCAGTTTTACTTCTCGCGTGTTCCCAGTATGAAGTGGTTAACTTAATAAAACCTGGATATCATAAACCGAGCAAGTATGCGAATTTTTACGATCTTACGGGAATTATTGCTTTATTAATAATAATAATCTACCGTTTCTCTTTATTGATCCTGTTAGTGTACAGTCGACGTCAAAGTTATCATTACGGTTTAGGTGCCAAAAATACATTTACACGATCTTAATGTCAAGGCAATAAAGTAGTGTAAATATAATTTTGGCACCTAAACCGTAATGATATCTTTGACGTCGACTGTACATACATATTTAAATCAAAAAAAGAAAATCACGAACATTAGTTTTTTTAATCAAATTTTTTAAATCGCGACTTCCCGCTAAGATTTGTTGGTACAACAAGTTGTATTACGACTTATCGCATGCATCTGCCACGATGGTTGTACACATACTTTAAGTCTAAATAGTAAATACTCAAAGGTATAAATATCTAAATCAATTATCATCTGTGCTGCCGTGGTAAGTTTACTGATTATTTAAATAATATTAGTATTCACACTTACATTTACACTTAAGGCAGTACTGATGTCATAGAATATTTTGTATACATATAATACCTACCACACGGAAACTATTACCTAAATTAAGTGCAACATAATGCATATGTATAGGTACATTAAGCTATTTTGCTCACATTTATTATAGATTTTCGTCGCATAAAATGAATTTAGCTATTCGCTGTTCGCACTTTCACAATCATGAGTGTATATTCCGTAGTCCAAATCAAATTGAATTCGTTGCATCGAGGGATGGGAAAAGTCTATGAATAGAGGATATCCTTTAATAGGATTTAAGAGTGGCGAGCGGTTAGCGGGTGTTTTGAGTTTATTTTAAGCTTCGCTGTGCTGAGTGCTTTGCCGTGTCGTGACCGAGCCTCCCCTGCCGCATTGCCTCGCCGCCTCGCGTCCAAGATGCCTCGGTGGCAGCAGTGCCTCGTTGTGCAGAAACGTTGTTACCGATGCTTACTTAGCACTCGCTTAGAGGTCTAAAGCTGCTCACAAGTTTAGACGCACTAATCTATGTTTCAGTTAAATTTATTGTACCTCAACACTCTCAACGGTTGATTGAGTTGGTGCGTGTTTCTATACCTACATAATTATAATATAATATGCATTATTATATTTATTATATGCAATGCGACAGTGTTGTAGTTACAAATTCACCTGGATGCTTAGACAAGTTCAATCGCTCACGTTTAATCGTCAATCGTAAACGAAAGGCAGCTACCTGTCTTTGTCGCACTAATATGAAAGAGTGACGGAGAGGAAAACTACGGTAGGATACGTTAGGTGTATCGTTCCTTGACTCTACATGACTGTTCGTACTGAACGAAAGTGAATAAAACTAAAATTTAACGGGATAATCCATCCTTTCGAAATTACACTTTATGAAATTTGCATAGGAGTGGCCTTTTCGCCTAAAAATATAAACATTTTAAAGTGATCACTGATCATATCTCCGCTATCCATCATGCGGTTTTAGCAGAGATAATTATAATCTCTGTAGGTACGAATGCTCCAAATGTACAAAGCCTTACCCGTTCTACCCTACAAAAGTGAATTATTATTTCAACGAGTTTTCTATAAACGGGTGTTGGTCTAGGGAAACAATATAGTTAGTTATGTCCTAAATTTAATCGATTTGGTGAGGTATATTATTTGAAGATCATATACCTACGTATGAAAGGTTTCGACGTATTTTATAAATCCTACATCTCTGATTCACATACGGCCAGAAATAGCGAAGCGAACGATAATAAATGGTTGATGCTCCCAATTGGATACACATTTTTAGATGTGACTATACTTGGGTCATTCTCAAAAATGGGTGTCTGCGTTCTAATTGCTGTGACCTTATTTAATTCCATACAAAATGTATGGAGAGGGTTGTGGCAATTAGACACATTCTCAGTGCTCGACCGAAACCGAAAGCGAGGTATCGCTACGCTAGGCAGCAAATCAGAAGTTTTTACCTTGACATTAAACTTGGCTATTTAATAGATAAAACCAACATAAAACATACATATGTAATTAAACATGAAACATAGTTAAACATTAAAATGATCAAATAGTAGATATTGATTTTATAGATAATCACATGATACAATTAGAATACCTAACTTGCCCCGCAAAAGGAACCCTCATATTTCGTGTAGGGTTCCTTATTCATTCAAAATGGCTTGGCCGATTAATGTTCGAAAGGTTAGATTGGAGGGGGACACATTTTTTCTAATCTGGAGCGGTTATCACCGAATTTTATTAACTTTAGAAAACAAATTTATTTTCGGACCCTTATTATTTAAAAAAAAATAAATAAATAATTTTACGGTATCGAACAGTCCTCACATTATAGGATTACATCAAAATAAAAAATAAAAAAATATCTTTGATTCTACCACATTGTTGGCGTGATTGATATGTACCCAAAGATGCAAGTTGCAAGCCACCACAAAATTGCAAGTTTCTCTAGTACCTACTAACGGCCAAGGAGCTATGCTGCGGACAGACAGACTGACAAACGGATCGACGGAGAGACGGACATGGCCCAATTATACAGATTCCTAGTTTACTACGGAACCCTAAAAATGGGGGTCAAGATCACTCGTTTCGGCGACGAAAATCAATGAGTGAAATTCAAAAATCATTACTTTCCCTGCTCTTGGATTCTCCATAAGCCCGAATCGAATGAATGAAAAGCAAAAAATATTTAAAATGAAACAAGAGCGGTTTATACGGTAGCGTGCCGTAGTATCTATCTACCTACACGTTTGTTTAGCTTCACAATAGTGGAATCAGTGGGACCTAAATCAACATAAAACCGACGTGTAGTTTCTTGACTTTAGAATCGCAAATATTGATCTTAAATATTTTTAATGGAGATAAATCGAGAAAACAACGGCTAATTTAATTGACTACCGGGAAGCGATGGTCTAAGGAAAACAAGTCGACCGCTAAAATACACGTTGTTTGATCATCTTTTATCAATGGAGTGCAACATACGCATTAGGTGCGTGCCTAGTTCGATACAAGCAAGACTATACTGGAGGAGTTTCTGGTTAGGTATTGTTTTGATATTTCAAGGTGAATTTAGTAATTTCAGAGTATTTTGCTCTAAAACACGGTTTGAAGTGCATAGGTAGCCAATTTAATACTTGTTACATAGTTTGGGCAGCCGAGAATCCTTGGCATGTTCGGCTCGGCGCGGCGCTCTTCTCTTTAAGGATGTCAATGCGCAATGTAAAAGAGGTTGCCGCGTACCTGTCTGAGGTATAAATAAGGTGCTGTTTGGTTTGGTTCATATTTCTCCGAAATGTAAGGCTCTCTTTATTTTTTCAAGACGGGCGTGAGACCGGTTGCGTGAGCGGGACGGATGCTGATGGAAAGCTCGCGATGATCGCGACGACGGCGAGCATTCAGATACAGCACAGTCACACAGGCACAGTCCTCCGTCGGCGCGGGCTTAGACTGACGTCGCGCCCCGACGCTCGCACTGCCAGGCATCTCCGCACGTCAAAAACTTTACGTGCCACTGTCATTAGTTCTGTTGCCCGTATTCTCGAGAAGTTACATTTTGAACTACAACCGGCTATTTTTGGCTTTCTTCCAAGATACTTAATTCGCAAGTGCCTGCAGGATTGTACGATTTAATAAGTTGTGTGAAAAGCATCTCCGTCGAGTTTCGAGTCTGTTGCATCTTTAAATAACGGTGAGTGTTCCTTGTGACCGTGTAATAATAAATATCTAAACGACAGGCACTTACTTGTTTTAGGATTAACGTTTGGTTATTAGTGTCAGTAGGTATAACTACTTATCTACCTGAAATGAAGGTAATACACAAATTAGATTAAATTGCTACGTTTACTCAATAAAATACTAGTGAATTGGATACAGTCGATCTAATTACATCGATTTAGGTGCATGTACTAAGTAGTTTACATACATGAGCAGGGTTGCTAGCAGGTACCTTCCTATATTTATATTATCCTAGCTATCTAAAAGTTTATATCGCCTTATCAGTGTTTTTATTAGATTTATGTAGTACAATTGACTGTCTGTTAAAACTTGATAGGAACGTAACGACCCAATCCCTTATTCTTTGTATACTTACCCAATAGTTGGAATGGAATGCATATTGTATTTGTGAGCTGTTTTAGGATTCCGTAGGTACCTAAAGGGTAAAACTGGACCCTATTTCTAACCCTATAAATAAGGCTCCGCTGTCTGTCAGTCTGTCACCAGGCTGTATCTCGTGAACCGTGATAGCTAGACAGTTCAAATGATCAAAGATCTGAAGAAAAATGCCGGGCATAATGTCAAATAGCACTGTTACGCAGGTCTTGTGTAAGATGTCCCAAGCTATTTATTTATTATTATTATTCAAAGGTCCGGCTTTTTGATTTTAGGTCTTGGCAACCCTACTTGCGGTAGTTCGGGTAAAGCACTACAAACAAACATCAAAAATAATACCTACTCCGATTTCAAAAAAGGGTTAACCCTGCTCTTTCGGTTTCCGCGTAAGATCCGTTACCTAGGTACCCACTAACGAATAAGTAGATACCCACATTTTATTTCTTAAATTTATGAGGTTCCATGGTAATTTTTTTTTATTATAAAAACCTGTACCAAGTGTGTTTACATACAGCCAATGCATCCTTAGAGCTTAGATACTTGTCACAATTTTCTAACCATCAAATACAATGCTTTTCTCTAAAAATGTCTATATTATTGCACATACGCTTTTTTGTAATCATGTACAGTCAAGGGCATAAATATTTATACACTATTTTATCTTATGCCGTAAAAATAAGGTGCAAAAGTGTATACATATTTTTGCCCTTGAATGTACACAGCTGTTTTCTTTAAGAAATGTATACTTTAAGACTAGAAATTTGTTTACTAAATAAGACAAGTACCCAAGGATGATTAGGTTGTACTTAGGAAAGGAAGTCAAAGGCGCGAACGCCGACATGTTAATATATGTATATCGCGATCGGTTACAAGGTATTGATGTTAATTGTAGAATTTCCATCTGTTGCTAATATTGATGGAAGACTACCTACGACCTTATCAGTCCAATGAACGTAACTTTTGGCGTTAACAGAATATAAAGTAACGAAGTTTTCTTGAGAAATATATATGGTGCATGATTGAAGAATAAACATCCGATTTCTGTAAATATGTAGTATATAGTATTATAATTATCAATTTATAATATGGACAACTTTATAAAATTATACTTATTTATTCTCTTTCTAACCCCATTTACTATATGTGACCATTTTAAATTTTAAACATCCCACTTTAGGTATGTAATATAACCGTTAGGACGTAAATGTACCTAGGTAATGGGATTGTATCTTTATACGAATCAAATGTCTTAATACCTTATTGCAAGATACAAAGTGGGACTTTTTTTACTAAAACGCCCACATTTTTTGTTTGAATTATAATCTCACCCATTATATCTATGAGTTTCTCGCGGTAGTAAAAGTCGGTGTTTGTGTACTTATCTCACTTTCTATAGGGTAACTAAAGTACACGGATGCTACCTGACATTTACGGCAGCCGCAAACTCATAGTTCAGAAATAGAGAAATATTTTTTCCCGCCGCTTTATAGCTTTACCGTTACATTTTTAGCTTTTGCTGCAGAAAAATTGACTTCAGCATCCGCTACACCGAAGCTAACTGAGACGCCGATAAAAGCCGCACGTTTTATTGAAAATACGATGAGAAAATTATATTCAACACAATCTAAAGTGGTACTGAACACGTCCCATAAACTTACACGTTTTTACTCAGTTCGTATAATTGTGTCCTAATGTCCGGAGAGGTCAGAGTGTACGGCCGGGCAGGCGTCGCGCGGGTTACCCCCGTTGGGCTTAAAACCGTTTCGGGTCCATCTATCCACATACCGTATACTGAAATCTGTCATCGTCGTCGAAATCTGCAAATAAACCCGTTAAGCGTGGCGCTCGGGCCGTCGAGGAGAATGAAAGTATGATTATGTTTTACTCCTGCTTACTTCACATAATAGTATATTACGACACAAGTGCGAAAAAGATGAAATTCGGAATGACACGAGTTACGAATTTCGTTTTTGCACGTGTCTCGTACGACGATTTTTAGTGCAGATGTCGCTCCGAAGTTTTGGACCTGACGTAAAATCAAAAATGACACACTTCTCGCACTAGAGCCTAAAAAAGGCACCATCTGTACTAAAAAAACAGTTTCATAACGTTTCCTTGCAGGCATGCAAGTTGCACTTGCAACTGTGTGTGAAGTTTAAGTGTGGATATCTACATTCACACATAATACATGTACCTAAGTATACACATAAAAAACAGGGCCAAGACCGCACCGCACAATACTGATACAAAGATGTGGGTAGGTACCAAGTTATTTTAAGATTACAGTGACAAAGAGACACACCTTAAAATTTAATGTAAAGTGCAGTTACGATGCGGGTGATTCCGCATCTTTATATGGTGGAAATAATAGTGATTTTATGTGATTTTCCAAACTGGACGGATTTCGATGCCCCCCTGCACCTTACGTTAAACTTGCCCCGAAATAAAATTAGCCGCAAGTTAGCCATTTCCCCATGGTGAATGGCCGGCGCGGCGCGGGCTGTGCCGGCCGCACGGCCCGCGCCCGACAAAGCCCACAATGGCTCGATTGAATGACAATAGCGCCGGGCCACGGTTCACCGCCGCACCGCCGCGCCACGCTGCGCCTCACTTTTTAAATAAATATCAAAAAGTGTGCTGACTAGTGCGACTATTTATAGTCATATATTATGTGCAACCAATTCGTTTCTCTTTGCACTTTTTACAAACTTTTCTTTTAGTTTGCTTGTTTGGAATACAGAGTCTCGTTTTGTTGCCATTAACTTGATAGTTAAGGACTCAGTGTGTATTAAAAAGCTACAAGCTTTTGAGAATGAATCCCGGTTGGCATAGCTTGTAGTTAAACTGATTGTAGGTATAGTGACCTCAGAAAAATAAGTAGGTATGTAGTTGCACGGTTAATTTAGTATTTAGAAATAGGTCTTTAGTTGAGGCCTAATATACATTTATTTTAAATAATATAGCAATCCTATAGTACCTACCCATTTTCACAAATCTTAGGAAGTACACTTTTTTTTTCACTAGAGCCGCAGAATATTTAATCACAATTAATTAACTTGATAATATCAGTCGCATACTAAACCTACAAACAGTACTGCAAGAAGTTAACCCTAATAACTTCCTATTAGCTGCTTGAGCTAAGTGGAACTGAAGTCTACTTAACAAATCGTCGGGTGAGAATGCAATTGTGCCATATCCATTTTTAAGCAAAATCGGTTTTTAATGGTTCTTGATAGAATTTTTTTTTTGTAGTTTATAACAGTAATCGATTTTTAAAAATTCTTATTTTATACTTAAAAAAAACATATATTTTTGTGCCATATCCTCAAACCGCAATACATAGTGATTACAATATTGTGCCATGTCCGGACATGACACAAATTTACGGTTAACAGCTATTTATCAGTGTGCCAAGCGACTAACCGATCAACATTTTTGTGACATAATCCATTAATCGATTTGATTGTATCGATCCGATACTTTTTTTTACCTACCCTCTCTTTTGATAAATGAATAAAGAAGGTAGGTTCAATTTATATTGATTTGTGTCATTTATACTTCAAGCTTTTATCTTAATAAGTTGGTGGTATAAATACCTACATAATGTTTTAATGTTTTAATGATTATTTGGGCACAAACGGTACATATTTCTTATAATTACAAGTATCAGTACATATTTCATAAACCAATACAGTTGCCACTAATTAATAAATCAAATAAATTTTAAAATACAGCGAGATAACTAACAGTAACAGCGGCAAGTTACAAAATTTAGTTAGTCGGCAAGTTACAAAATTTAGTTCTGGTTATAATAATATGTATAATTACGAGTACCTAACCATAAATTGTAAGAAATGACATATACTACAGAAAAAGTGACCGAACTCCCAATGACCAGGACTGGAATCGAACCAGCGACCTCCTGCTTTCCTGCCATGCCATGCTATTTAAGTCCTGGCAACAGGAGGCCCCGGTCACTGTTCCTGAAGTACATATTATATGACATGTCTTTTAATTTATAGAGCGTGTAGTTAAACTGTAATTTTATTAGTTGATAAGAAATAATAACGTTAATATGTCATAATATTAACGTTATTATTTCTTATCATGAGAACAGTTTATAATACGTTTATTAATATATTAATAAACGTATTATAAACTGTTCTCATCGATATTTTTTTCATATCGACATTAGCACTAGATATCGTTCAAAAACTTATCATTTCACAAAATAGAGAAGGTCACCTATTAGATGGTACCTATTTACAAGAAAGTATAAAAATGATTCACATAAATATTGGAAATCAATATTGGCACCATATTCACGTGAATAAGTATGTCTTCATATTTGAGATAAATTATCGTCTTGACTTGAAATAAATCTAGTCGTGAAATAACTTTTATTTGCATAAACCATTGCTTTTTAATGTCTACCTTTCTTGACATTGCACTAACATTTTGTGACACATCCATAACTTTGTGTCATATCATACATAGCAAGTTAAACATTTTCTTACCAAAATGGATATGGCAATTGTAAAACTACTTATATCTCATGACTATAATAAGTTAAACATTAATTGTATATAACAGAAAATAGTAAATTAATATACTAAAGTGTCAGTTAAGTTAAATATTGCAAAATTGTAAGACATTTCAAGAAATATTTTTTTTTGTTTCATTTCGCTCTCCTGTAAACCAAGGCAAGTGGCGTATAGCACAATTGCATTCTCAGCCGACGAAATATTTGATCCAATGGACTCTCCACGTAATGTGCTATTCTCGAGTGTATGCCCCTGGGAACATCTTGTCTCGATCGAAGTGCACTAGCTCTATCAACTTTAAGTAGGTAATGGAAATTCCAAGTTGCTGACCTCAAAATCTAAAATAAACCATATCTTTATTATTTTCTGTGAAGTGTGTATATGTGTTAACTACTAAACGTGTGAGTCTAATTACTAATTAGGCTAACTAAGAGATACCCCTTGGTTGTCGTGCCTTAGGCCTGTTATAATATGAGATCGTGATAGTATTCTCAGATTTCAGAATTCGTGTTAGGGCAGTATTAGTAAGTATTATCAATAATTTTGACTTTCAGAAATCAGCATCATAATATGACCCACGGTTATCTAGTTTGATATTGTCAGAACATAGTTAAATAACAGCCCAATGCGTTAGACGTGTTAAATGTAAGATTAATTTCGTAACAGAACTGATTGTGTTTGAAATGAGTTAGGAATTATAAATATGTAGTTTACGCATTTAATGTTTTATTACAAACGTGTTACAATTTATATTTACGCACCTGTATCGCTAGTTAAGATTTTAGCTAGGCCTTTTAAAAGTAAATCATATCTGATATATCTAGTAGGTAGGTATGGTTACTATAAAAATGTGTCGATAGAGAAATTCTGCTATGTGGCATTGTTGAACGTAAAACGTGCATCATAATTTTGTACGTTGTTGTAGTAGGTACTTAGTTACCTACAGGCGAGAAACGGTCGAGCTGTGCTTTTGGTTTATTTACATCGTCAGCACAAAGGGCTACAAATAGTGTAAGTACCTACACAATCTACACGTACCTCCTACTTATTCAACGACGCTGGACGCCGGCCGTGCGCTGCGGTAAATAATTTAACTACTTACTTTATGTTATGACCAACCAACGAGTATTGATGTCATTGTCGTAATAAATCGTTAATTTTTCCCTAAATACATAATATTCTATTACGGGTGTATAAATTGTATAATTATGTTTACAATCATTTTATATGGTTCTATTTTGTAAAGCTTAATTACTTCCTTTTAATTAACGGCAGTGAGATTTGTTATAGTCCCCTCCTACGTAGTACCTCTAAAAAAACGCAATATTCTCTCACTGGGTCATTTTTTGTACGAAGGTCTGAGCGTGTGTCTGTCAAGACCCAGTTATTTTTTCGGTGGGGTTCGGGTTACTCAAGATCGGGTGGGCGTATTGGTTACGGTTTTTATAAAATGCTTTTTATTTCTGAACTTTTAAAGTTGGAAGTCGATGCTTCAATCGATTTATGAAATGGTGCAAGATGGATTCATTCTTAAAGAATTGCTTTGCCTAGGCATTCATATGTTACGTTACAAAATATTAAAAAAACTGTTATTGAATTTATATTTACATAAAATATTAGATACCTACTTTTATTAACTCTCGTTTATTAATTGATCCCGACAGTAATATTAACATCCTGAGTAGAATCACACAGAAATAAATAATTCATGATATAAACGATACTTTATTTTCTTTCTGTGTTACTAAACTTATCAAGATACTTAATGTTAGTTTATGTTACTGGTTCATTTCCACGCGACCGACGTGAACGGTGTAGTGTGCCGTTCCGTTTGTACATAATACCCTTTGCATTCTTCTTTTTATTTCGTCTTATATACAATGGTGGATTTTAAGCACTCGTTGGACAATGTACTATTATTAGCTATGGTAACTTTTACAAATGTAGGTACCTACATAAAGTAGGTGATCTTCGCTATAACCTTATATAACAGGATACGGTTTTAGACATCAGAAAATAACTGGCATGGTACATTTTTTCAGCTTTGCTTTGCTTTCGGGTATCTTTCATCAACATTTAGGTGTCTTCTGCGGAAAACTACACTAAGCGTGGCTATATAGGAACTCTTTAGGCCATATTTAAATTGAACTAAAGAGGAAAATACTGAGTTATGGCCCCTGCATGGAATTCTGTTTCCGGAACGTAGTTATGTATAAACTGTACATAGATTTCGCTTTGTCTGAATTGGACGTCTTCCAGGCGACCGGCGCTTGTTGGCAACCGCCGAAAAGGATTGTTCCGCGCGAACAGATTTGAGGCCAATGTTGCTTGACGCTTATTGGGGAAGATTGACGTTTGACGGTCTTTTTAGGCTGTTGATGACAGATATCCATTAACAGTTTTGCATCTAAATATTTGTAAAAAAAATATTATGTAGGTATCCACATTAATTCCGACGTGCAGGCATATTTAGTGTACATACTAGATATATATACCTATTTATACTGATTTAAACTATCCTCGTAAGGCCCAACGTCCTATTTTTAGTACAACAAAATTTACTCATGACGTCCCATGACGTCATATTTTTCAAAGAAATATGGATTTTATTTTGTAGGGTGAGTTGGGGTCACTTTGGGGAATACAATTCAAAGTTCAAATAGTTGTAACCAAAAATAAATTAATGAACATTTTCTCCGTTTAATTCTACCATTTTCGTCCTACCTACTATCCTACTTTCGTAACACTGGATGACATTATAATTTTGATTGTAGGACGATTCAAAAGGCTAGATCTACTTGAATAAAATCGTTTGACTTTGATAACATGCCATATACTTAATAACTTAATGAACCGAATAAAATGCTGGCCACCCTAGAACCTTGTCAAAATTACTTGTAAGTGTTTTTTTAGAATCTGATCTGATTTATACCTGAAAACCTATTTAGATTCCAATATTTCCAATACTTGTCAAAAAGTGTTGCCATTAAAATGAAATATTAGGTTAACTGCTTATTTTATCTATATTGTTAAAGATAACATTTAGATCTACCTACTTCTTAATTAAAAAATCTTATTTAAATACTTGTCGCAAAAATGATATTTCATTTAATTGTTTTATCGGAGAAAAGTTTAAATTACAATGGTAATAACTCAGGATTTAACAACATTTGGTACCAATTAATAGTCTCGTAATGTGTCAATTTCTGTAACGTAACAAAAATGTTACAATGACGATAACACGTGTCATTGTGACATTTCGCCATCTTTGGTTTTTTTTTGACGTACATTGGAATCCGATTCAGTTTTTAAGTTTAGTTTATTATAAAGCTATCCATGTGCAACACATAATCCTGGATGGGACTTCCCCATGGAAGGCTAGATGGTGTAAAATGGGAGAAGCCTATGTCCAACAGTAGACTAGTATAGGCTGATAATAATGATGTCGGAAGTGATGTAATATCCTAAGAATTTATGTCTGGTAATTCACAGCTTTAAGAATAATCTAAACGCGGACGGAGACAACGGCAAAAGCTAGTATTTATTGACATCGCTGTGTACCGATGGTTGGATATTTCTGAAACGTCACAATGGTAATGAGACTAATGAGATGGGACAGCGTGACATTTCGCCATTTTTTGTAGTTTTTTTGACGAGTATTGGAATTTAAATACGTTATAGACTATACAAAGTTTCATAACGTCACTTCAGATGAGTGGCCTACTAAGGTTCCAAATGGTTGACTGTTCCTACATAGGTGCCGTAGGTGGCATTAAGAAATTAAATAACAATAACTGAAATACCACAAGCGTCTATTACCTCCTAGCGTGGGTGCTCGAAATAAGATTGGACTAAACTCGCCTTCATAAAATAGAGTTTTTATTTGTTGAAGCGAATTTCGAGGAAGCAAAGGATGTCAAAGCACGCGACACCTTCAGGTGCTTAGGTATTTTATTATACATGCTGTTATCATAAATAAAGTGTAGGTAGCCAGGCGATTATGTGGTAAATGTAACATTTACATATATATTTTCTGTAACCTAGTTAAAACTGATATCGAACATAATATATGTGATTTGTGTGAAATCAATTGACATTTTGGAATTCATGTATCAGAAGTATACCGAGGGTCGTTTTCAAAAAGATTGTAGGCAATTAAGATCTTAATGAATCTCAACAAAAATAACTATCGATTCCATTGTCTTAAGTAAGGTAATCACAAGTCTATGTGGGACAAGTTAAACGTTAGTAAACTGTAAGATGACCATGTATTATGTGATTATGTTTTTAAACTATGTTTTAATTTGTAATTAATTAAATAGTGAAATAACATCGCCAGACCTAGCTTAATAAGTTTATTTTGAGCTGTATTTTAATATTTTTCTAAGTTTATAATGCAGTAATGTACTATTACTACTCCTGTTCATGGATTAAAAATCATCATGTATATATGTTTTCTCAAACTTGCTACGGAATGTTGATGTTACTTACTTTAATTTAAATTAAACCCGGAAATACTATGTATCCGGTGGCATATGCTAAGATGATATGTAAAGAGATTTCATATATATATTTCACACCTAGGACTGCAAACAAACTGTCTTTTGTTTTGAAACGTCAAATTGTGACACTATGTCTTGACATTCAGCCACAGAAAAAAAAATAACCTAAGAACTAATGTCTATACCACCAGGTAAAAGAATACCTCAAACAGATTAAAAAAAAAGTTAGGCGCGAATGTTATTTTTAATGTTGTACGATACTGTACTATTGGTTTATTTACAAATCAAATAGTATGGTTCGGCGAAATCAGTTCGTTTTATTTCATGGCAAGTTTGAGACAAGCACTATACAAATCTCGGCGAGAAACAGGGTTACAGGCCGCGTATTCCTATCTGGCCTCAGTTCCTTCGGCCAGATATATCTACTTGGCCTGTAACCCTTTGTTTCCCGTCCTCTATAGTAATGTACTAATAACCTAACCTAGCCGATGTTACACATCCCCAGATAAACATATCCATTGGATCGAAACGTATTAAAAGAGAAGGTCATCTAATATTTATCTCACAGATATATTTTATTCAGAGATGGTAAAACAGACGCATATGCAAGTAATTTGTGACCTAACTCAATAATTGTATTAATTAATCACATAACTCCGAAGTCCGACGCTCGGACACGGCGCAGGGAATGGTACAGCGCTTTTCCATTACTCCATTACCTAGGCGCTAGGCGGCCGATTGACGGATCACTCTGGCTTCGGCTACTCGTGCTGACCGAACGGACCTAATTACCCTTGGCCCAGGTCACCTAGAGGAGACTCCATTGCATTACGTATAAAAATATCCCCAATGCTTTCATTTGTAGCTTCTATAGGGTTGCCACTTAGGGTTGCACGATCGATATTATCATTTAATAAAAAAATCACGATGTAATAAACCTTAATTAGTAAATAAACAATCATTACTGTAATTATTGGCAGGTAACACAATAGAAACACGGTAACTCACGTGATTAAATAGCGCTAGTAATTGTGTAGGTACGAACTTCATTATGAAATAGGGATATTAGGGATGCTCTAAAATCTAAAGCTTTGCATGTATAGGAAGTTCCAACGTTAGACGTTTGTGACAGGACTCTTATTTAAAAGACTGTAAATTCCATCGTTTCCGCCCGCCCCTAACTTGTACTACAACTTCCTTATAAACTTTAAGACTCATTCACTCTAAACCGTACTGTGCCATCTTAATCGAAAGTGTCGGATTACCCAAAGGAGGCTAGGTGCGGTCTAGCGCAAGTCAATCCTTTGCTAACCATATATTATTTATTTTTATAAGAGCGCCTGAATAAAATAGATGAATTAAAAAAAAAGAATTAGCTATTAGTCTTACAAAAATCGTTAATCATAGCATAGATAATTGCCATTAATGCTATTATAAATAGAAATTTATATATCGATATAAGCCGTAATCCCAGAATTACCGATCAAACTATCGGCAATGAACTAATCTAAAGCGACAAAACCCCGACTGCAAGTAACGAGTATGCGAGTGACGGATAAAAAGTTTCAAGATGATAGCCGAGAAACGTGTCGCATAATCCTATAAGGGTGAACCGGGTTGACTCCAGCTATGCAAATACCTATAGCGCTTTATGTATCTAGTTTAATGTCTGCTCATCTGGTAAATACGCACGGTCAGCAGAAAGGGTGGTATTCCCGTTTTCGACTGTACTCATTGAGTACGTACATTATCCCTGGGTACTTATATCTTTTCAGAATAATATATGTTACCAACGAGTTAAGTATCTAATCGAAGTTAGTACGGGGAATGAGACAAATGCGTACCTAAATTTTTTTTTGAAATCTATTTTGTATACTATGTTTTTTAAGTAGTCATAGGTCCTGTATTAGCATATTATAATATACCATTTTTCAACAAATATGGCTGACTTTCCATAGTATTTGACGTTTTTGACACATATTGTGAAGCTCGTTCGCAGATATATTTTTACGTTAATAACTACTAACAAATATTTTTAATTAACTAAAAATTTATGTGATCTTCAGGTTTAGGTTTTAAGTTGGTGATGGTGATGGATGGTAAAACCAAGATTGTGTTCTAAAATGCTATACAGGGCGTTCCAAAGTTATGAGACATGAAGGGGAAGTACCTTAAATTTTACCTTAAATTGTACCGTAGATAGGATAGAGAAATTGATTATTTTTGACCTAAATAAGCTTCCCTTTCATTTAACGTAAATCAATAAAAACACCGTGTATAATGCTAGTATGCAGGTTTGTTAGGTACCGTTTTTAGGGTTCCGTAGTAAACTAGGTACCCTTATAGTTTCGCCATGTCCGCCTGTCCGTCTGTTGTCCGCAGCATAGCTCAGTGGCGGTTAATACTAGAAATCTGTAATTTGGTACAGGTATACATATTAATTATGCCAACAAAGTGGTACATTAAAAACTAGACAAATATTTTTTTTGCGGGTACCTCCCCAACTGGTGAAGTGGGGATGAAATTTTTTTATTAGCTGTAATCCTATAGTGTGAGTTATCATTGAATAGGTCTCTTAAGAAGGAATAAGGGTCTTAAAAGAAAGTTTTTTTTCTAAAGTCAATATTTTCTGAGATAATTAGTCTAGAAGAAAAAAAAATTGTGTTCCCCCCCCTCTAACTTTTGATCCGTAGGTCCGACCAGGGATCGGAACCGGTTTTTTAGAAAAACCTCGATATAGCTCAATATTTTAAAATGGTTTAGGCTCTTTATGTAGTATTCAACATTTTATGTAATTATTAACATCATATTTTTCAATTACTCAATTAACAAAAAAATTATAAACCGAAGAACGAAAAAGAACGGAATTCGAACCGTTCTTTTGTATGGAGAAAAAACCGGTATCCGATCCCTGGGTCCGACAAATATGAAAAATCATGAATAGTGGGCTTATACAATACTTTTTGAATAACTACGAATTTTATTTTGCATCTGAACGAGTTTTTCATTTCATTCCCGCTTTTTGGGGGCCTACTAAGTATGAAGATTTCAGAGTCGAATGATGTATTGACATATTTTAAGCTCTGAAATGGAATTCGAGATCAAAAATGTAAACAATCAATGACAATGACATGACATTACAAAGTCAATGTTAAAGTGACATTCCAGGGGTATAAAACGTTTTATATCGAATATAGTTTTTAACACCTTTGTAAATTAACGTCGCATTTTGAGATTGGTTTTTTATTTTATTTTATTTTATTATATCTACACTTACAACTATCCTTACAGGTACTAAACTTAAGACAATGTTTTATGTGTAGATGTAGATACGCGAAAGTCAAAGTATGTTCGATACACAAAGTGACACAATCGTTAACATATTTTTGGATATGACAATAAATCGTCTATAACATACGTCTGAGTGTCCACGGTTCCTGATTACAAAAATAAAACCTAGAAAATTTGCTAGAATGATGTAAATAATCAACATAATCAATGTTTGAAAACGAATGTCGTGTTACTTTAATCTTTAGGATAGTCGAGGAACAAATTCCAGTCTTCATCTATAGTTACGATCGAATCCATTTCGATTAAAACATGAGAATGATTGATTTGTAGGTAAAAATACTAAAATCTGTATTGATGTATTTTATAATGCTAAATTTTAGGAGTTTTTATGAATTCATAAAACAGTCGTTTAGTGCACCCTCTTGTTTTGATTTTAGAAGTACATAGTTTTAAATACGAATCCTCTTAAATGGTTCTTAGTGTAGTTACCGTATTAAATTACGAATAAACTAGTTATTGTTATAACTGCGGACCAAATGTTTAAGATTTCTTATCATTGCCAGTAGTATAAAATAAACACCTTACATTTTATTATAAGTAGCGAAACATATCATTAAAAAATTATGTATTTCGCTTAATGTTTTGAATTAAAAATTTGTAAAATATTTAAAGTTCTACGTACCGTCAGTGACGGTAAATACGCATTTTTTATAAGTATTTGAATGATTTTAGATTACCCCCTCCCGTGTTTATTTTTTTGTGGTGGTATCCCATTTGTTTACATTTTTGATCTTCAATTCGATTTCACACATATCAATCAATTTTTTCGGTAACGGAATGAAAGTGATAGCGATGGCTATAATTAAATTCAAATGTTTAAATATCGAAATCCCTCATTGCAAAACAATCGGGTCTCGCCGAGTTTAGTTTATTTTTATTAACTAGTTCCTTCTTAGTGGCCAGGGCAAAAACATGTCAAAAAATAAAAACGCTGCATTAAGGTCTCCACACAATCTGTGGTGCAGAACAGTAAATATTATGTTATTACAAATTATTGCTGAATTTATTTTTATAAATAACGCGTTCTCATTGATCAATTTAATTTTAAAGGCAGCAGAAGTTACATTTTAGTGTGGCTGAACGCCATGATCCCGTACCACAGAAATAAAAAAAAGTTACATGCAGTCCGAGAAAAGGTCTTTGTAATATTTTTCGAAACGTCGTATCTTACTGTGAAATCCGTGTGAAAGTCGTGAAAGATACGACCTACCTACGGAACCCTACACTGAGCATGGCCCGACATGCTCTTGGCCGGTTTTTTACTTTCAACTGAAAAATAGGCGATTGCCCTAATTACACGTTATGTGTGTAGTACCTACACCTACCATACGATCGATGCCGGATAATCGGATAAATGTCCATATGCAGTCTTGTAAGTTTTATAACAAAATAGAGTATCATAATATTCATAATATTTTCGCGTGATATTATTGCAGCTGATATGTACAATAGATAGATCATCTATAGTGTTGGTATATGCATGAAGTGAATATACATAATTATATAATAGGTGAGTACGAGTATATAGGTACCAACAGTTCATCATAACCAACATGCGTAACTTAGTTGATAATAATTATTATCTCCCAAAAGAGTTCTTAACTCTTAAGAAACACATACATTACTTTTCATTTCAATTATTTCATTCAAATAGGGTACATAAATACTTGTCTTAAATGTTATTATAACAAAATGTTGTTCAATCTTTAGATTATTTACGGATTTCGACATAAAATTTGTAAATTATTCTAGGAAAATAATACAGATTATCACAATGGAATTTGAAGTTTAAAATACCTAGATTAATTAAAACTCAAAATAAATAAAAAATTGCTTCTTTAGATGCTATAATTTTTTAATGATATTTTCACATCAATCAGTATAAGACTAAAAATTATCCTGCAATAGCTATAGGTTTGGCTACGGTTAGAGGTAAAATAAAAAATATACGCTGTAGATATTTATGTTTTATGTGTCAGCATATCGTGCATAAAGATTGTCAAGTTTTTTACTTTGTAGTCGGCTCTCGTTTAACATATGTAATCCTTTATTCACGTATGTAGCTAAGTTACGAGACTTGTAGTGTAGTTAGTCGATGCGATGTTTCTTTTCTGCATTTTGAGTAACCAGAACATCTTTCAGAATGGGCATAAAATCTAGAATTTATTAAACTAGACGATCAGTTTTCCTTGTAGAGAAACATGCAAACTTTTTGCCTTATTCTTGTACATATCTTGCTACCGTACCGAGAGTAACATTTGTACCCTGCTTATAATATCACGATTCCGAATACCATTATGATTTCCTTCTTTGGAGAAATTATATCGTGGACATCGTTTAGTTCTTTCCTGGTATGTAGTATCTAATATAGAAACTAGATAGTCGCATAGGGACCGAGAGCTAACTGGATCTGAAGTTTAAATTAGTAATATTGCAGGACCTCTTATAGGGCAAAAGAACTTGTCAGGACGGTTAGCAGTCCTCACGTATGTAGTGTACATAATTGTGGAGTAAATGGAGTTATACTAGTCCGGTACATCATTATTCGAATACGGAACATAAAATGTCTTATATATACAGGTTGGTCCAAACCAAACCTTGCCGTCAAAAAAATTTTTTTAGGTTCCCTACGTCATGGGCTATCAGAATATACCCCAAGTATGTTAGCCGATTTTTTGTAGTTTTCGAGTAATGAATTTTTGAAAAAAAAAATTTTGAGAAATTCTGGAATGAAGAAATTTATGGATAAAAAAACTATTGGTTTTTTTTATATTTTCTTTTTGTTAAAGTATTACTACAAATAAAGCATTTACTGACAAAAAAAATTAGCGTCCTCGCTTTGATACAAGTAGGATAAAAAATACCAAATTCAAAATTTTACGTTAAAAACGCATCAAAATAGCATTAATGTATGTAAATAAAACATATCCCAAGGATTTTTGGTAATCTAAAGACTGCCCTAGACCTTAAACTTTCGTTAAAGCAAAAAAAAGTGATACTCATCATTAGATGAGGATTTTTCGGAGTAGTCGGTCAAACAAACGTAAAGAAAGCTGCTAAATTTTTCATGTAAAAATAAAGTAAAATTTCGTCTGTTTTGTTGTTCTTATCAATAAACAAAGACAGAAAAATACCACGAAAACTCAACTTGTGTAGTTATTCAAGTCATTTTTTACTACTTTAAAATTTTAAGCTTTTTTAAGTCTTACTTATTTGACCGACTACTCCGAAAAATCCTCATCATTAAGTATCACTTTTTTTTGCTTTTACGAAGGCTCAAGGTCTAGGGCGGTCTTTAGAGTACGACAATTCCTTGGGATATGTTTTATTTTTTTATTTACGTACATTAATGCTATTTTGATGCGGTTTTAGCGTAAAATTTTGAATTTGGTATTTTTTTATCCCACTTGTATCAAAGTGAGGACGGTATTTTTTTTGTCAGTAAATGCCTTATTTGTAGTAATACTTTTACAAAAAGAAAATAGTTAAAAAACCCAATAGTTTTTTTTTATAAATAAATTTCTTCATTCCGGAATTTCTCAAAAAAATAATTTCAAAAATTCATAACTCGAAAACTACAAAAAATCGGTTAACATACATGGGGTATATTCTGATAGCCTATAACGTAGGGAACCTAATAAAAATTTTTTGACGTCAAGGTTTGGACCGCCCTGTATACTACTGAAAAATATTATTCAACTAATATGTAGTATACATACAGGGTGGTACCTGGAGCGTGCTTAACCATCAAAAGGCTCAATTAACTTGTACTTAGGATTTTTCTCGCAATTTCTTGGTTGTCTTATAGTGAAAGGTGTTCACTGTTCAGCGTGACGGTGCCTAGTATCCTGTACCTGTTCACTCTTGCTCCACGACCCAGATGTCATCTTGTGTAGTACCCGCTTCAGGTCCTTTAAAGTACAGCTGTAGGTGCTATTATTATTACAAAATGTTTGCAGACAACTTTTTAATGAACAAATACCTATCCCATTAATAATTGTAAATTTGTCAAAATTCGTCTTCCGCATAGAACTGCACAGACTAGGTACACAAACTTTGCAGAACAGTAGTGAAATTAAATATTTACTTCAATAATAGTATTTTAATTTAATTTAAGCGGGAATTGTGGTCGGTAAGCTTTAACAAGTCCAAATCATACGGCCATCCTACTACCCGGCACCGACCTCACCCCTTTTTTAACCGATTACAACATTCCCAAAGGAGAAACTTCTTCCGTCCGTTATTACAAGACCGATCCATTATAAGATTTATAAGTAGTTTTTCATTTCTCCACACTGGTCATTTGGACCGATTGTTCAATACGATGAATATTTTAAATTTATTTCTCATTGTCTATTTCCAGTAGGCTAAATATAATGGTATTGTATTGAACAATCTGCGGCGAAGCGTCACGTCGTAATTCTGGAGGACAGCACAGGATACTGGCCTCGGCGTACTAATTATTGAGTGTGAATCAATTTAATAATATTGGCGAGCTTCCAAAAAAACTGTAACGATAATTATTTGTTGACGATGTTGCATTTTATTTGGTGTAAAATTCCAAAAAAAATATTTATTTTTAGATTTACATAGGTATCAGAAACGAGACTAATTTGGCGTGACCCTAAAAAGTCCACGCAAATACAAGGTTTGAATTTCTTGGCGTTCAATGTTTAGTAACAGACATGATGGATAATTTTGTTCCTAGTTAATAGTATTACGTGATTAAGTGCTAAATCGTATTTCATCAGGTTTGTTTGTCACAGTTAAAGTTCTATAAAATTACTGCAGTACATACATATTATCAAAGATTCAATATTCTAACTCTTCTGACATACACACGAGAATAACACAATTATATGTATATATATTTTAATTTTTATTTGTTTATTGCGCAGGCAGGTAGTTTAAAAACTGGCAGTAGGTACCTGTATTTACTCTGTACATTTTTACAGTGATTCACAAAGTGTAAGTGATTTTCCATAAAATGTTTCGTCTGGAAAATGTTTATGTTTACGTCTCGATTAGCAGTGCAGCAAAAGTAACTGATGGTGAAGTGTTGGGTGGGGATCACGCGGAGATTCCCACGAGCCTGCGGCGCGCGAGGCCATGTGCGACCTAACCACGTCACAGCTCATTTTACGCTCAACTAAAATAAATAATTTTAATTGCGTAGTAGCGTGGCTCCGTAACGAGTTAACAACTTTTTTGCTCATAATCTATAATGGCTGAACAAGCAATTCCGTTTGTAGTAACATGTGGCTCGCATTTTGGCCGAGATTCCTGTGTGTAGTTGTGATTGTGAGACCAAATTGGTAGTAGGTAGGTATACTTAGTTTACGTATTTTATACCTACAATATAGATTACATTCAATAATATAAAAAAAACCTACACGTACATAGGTACACCTGCAACTGTCAGTGAGTTATTGCCCTCAAAACATAATTTTGTAGGACTATCTTTCTAAATATTTAAATAGGCAGGTACTTATACTGAGCGTTTTGACAAATATTGACAATCGTCAATATTTTTTATTTTATTTAGTTTGGCAATACCTTCTTATTATATTTATTTGCATGCATGCATTGTGACCATAAAAATAAAAATACAACTCCAGTAGCCGTACCATGAGCTACCGCGGCGTTTCTAACGCACATTTACTTAGTAGGTACTATACGATACGGCTCGCTCACGTCAATACGCAACAAGCGAGATGGATAGAAAGTAAGCGCGTGCTACTAACGTAGCGGCAGCTCATGGTAGGGCTACAGAAGCCAAACAATTATACTATTCATCAGTAGAAAATAAAGAAATTGTACACAAGTCAAGTCTTTGATAGCTATCGTGATACAGATATTATATTTTACGTTAATACTAATAGTAATAAAAAAATCAATAATTTTAACTGTGAACTGTAGGTTTCTGGTTTTAAGTTGGCGATAAAACCAAGATTGTGTTGTAAAAGTGCGTGATTATGAAATAATGCTAGTTTTTATGTTTGTTTACTCTTTTTTTGTTTTCTACTGACGAACAGTACACGTAGCTATATGCATACACTGCACATGCACAGCCAGTTACAAAATAGATAAGTTGAAAAACCCACAACCCTAAGATATGAAATAATGTAAACAAAATAAGGAAACATAATGAAAATGTCTGGCTTAGAACTCGCTCGAAACATATATTAATGTACACAAATATCCACTAGTTACGATACCTACAAGCGTACCTACTGTAATTGACTGATTTTAACTCGCGCTTAACTACGATTAATCTTTATGGTATATTAAAGGTGTTCTGACTTATGTAGTAAATTACATTCCGCCAAGCGTAGCCCGCGTGTATTAGGGAACGTGACGGTTTAATTAAGATCAAAGGCGAAGCATTCACCTATTTCCATAAATTCATAGTGCTTTATCCTTATTCGTACCCTCCCGAATACCTTGCTTGCACCTTCCCGCGTACTTGTGAGGGAATTTAACCTTCACGGAAAGGTTGGAATTATAATGGATTATACTAACCAGCCTATTGGGTAAAGTAAATATTGGAAAACCTTATTGCCATAGGGATTTCGGTAGAGGAATGGTTCCCAGGTTCCCTAAAATATTATCTCTATAAAAAAATCCTTGCTTACTAAATAAGACAACTAAGATAACATTTCTGGAATAAAAACTCTTAAGTAAGAATTCTTAATCGTTCCAGCAGTTTTATCGTGGAGAGGTATGAATTCGAACTTTCGTGTTCGTAATACTTAATGGCTTAACTAATAGGGTGGATCGATTTTTTTGTTTTTGGAAATTCATAAAATAATCTTAATAGATCGATACTTCGCGACTAGAGAAACAAAAAATATTATGATCATTTTTGTATTTACTTTTATTTTGTACTTCGTTTATAGGCCCAAAAATCGACTCTATTTTTAAGGTTTTTTTAAGAAAAGTCAGTAGTTCGTGGATATTTTCGGTTTTATTTTTATGTAGAAACAAAATAACATTATTTATCATAAATTTAGAATTTGCACAATTTAATTATATGAAAATTATAACCAGTATCGGCAAAAACTGGTTTTCAACTTTGAGGCTCTTGGGGCAGTACTTGCCAAATGAATATCAGAAAAAGGTATATTGTTAAAGAATGTTACTTTTTACGACTATTATTCTATTGGCGGGCGGTTCCAAAAATCCGAAAAAAAATTTTTTTTTCATACTTCAATGTATGGACCAAAATTTTTTTTCAGGATTTTCTGAAAGGGCCGCATATAGGAATAACCTGTCTAAAAAGTAACATCTTCAACAATATATCTTTTTCCGATAATCATTCGGGAAGTACTGCCCCAAGAGCCTCAAAGTTGAAAATTATTTTTTGGAGATACCGCGAACAATTTTCATATAATTAAATCACACAAACCTTAAATTTATGAAAAACGATCTTATTTTGTTTATCCATAAAATTAAAACAGAAAATATCCTTGCTCATCCGAGTTTTCTTAAAAAAACCTTAAAAATAAGGCCGATCTTCAGGCTTCTATATGGGGTCCATAATGATAAAATATCCAAAAATGGTCATAACATTTTTTGTTTTTCTAGCCGCATAGTATCGATTCGTAAAGATTATTTTATGATTACCCGAAAATAAAAAAATCGATCCACCCTATTAACTAATTGTAGACAACGGCATTCGGCGTGAAGGTGTGCAACTGTGCAGTTTTTGAATAAATGTTGCTTTTACGATAATACGGTACGATCGTTTTAGTACGAGAACTGATATTTTTTGAAATTTACAGTAAGTTTTTAGAGCATTAACAAAATTTCATCTAGTGATAAACATTCCGTAGTACTCGTACCCTACCGTTTTACACATAACGCTTCATTTGACTCATTTTACTTACTGTAAGTACCTAATCCTTTACAAAACGACGGAATATAATAAACCTTGTTTGCTTGCCATTTAGTGATAATTGTGATAAACCAGACACTTTTTGTTCTAATCTTATTTTAGAAAGTATACTATGTAGACAATTAAGTGTTTACCTTGAATAAACATTTCAATTTGGTTTTGAATTTACTTAGGTACTTACATATGTACATATAGTCTATATACCTAGATACGATACGAGCAAGAACGTTCATTTATTATTATTAGTTACGTGATCACTACAATACGTATACTCACTATAAAGTTCTCTCAAATTGATAGCGCCGTTAATAAAACGTTCGTAAACAAGAACTCGCCAATAATCGTAACTTCTCGTTCTAGGTTCAATAAATGTTACGAGTGTTCATATTTCATATATGCGTAACCGACTCCAATCAACCTCCGTCAATGTTACAATCTCTCGTTGAACATTTACATTATACATTATAATATTTATAATATATGGTGCTGCTGCTAAATATTTAGCAAAATTTGGCACTACCTACGTTTAAACTTCTATTCAGTAAAGGTGATATTAAAACGCTGTTCGTTTCTCTGTCACAGCACTACATATTACGAGAACTGTAGGTAGTACCTATATTAAGACAACCTATTTTTTAACATTATTTTCCACAAAAATTACAAGTACCCGAATCCGTACTGAACCGATTTAGATTAGTCAAATAGGTAGTATTAACCTAGACGTGCTGTTTTTTTATTTCTATGACAATAATTCTCGGCATATATTCAGACTGTAGTAGTCTGAAATGAGTTTGCAAATATCGGTTACGTTAGGTTTTTCTTGATACGTTAAGCAGTACGTAGCCGTACCATGAGTTGGCATGTACCGGTTATGTTAGGTTTTACTCGATGCGTAAAACAGGCCTTCGCGCTTGCTCCAATAAATACGTGCGAGCGCGATGGAATGTTTTACGTATCGAGTACCTAATACTTAACGAAACCGATATCTACTTGAATAGTCATGCTTGATGGTACAGTTACTGTTGAAACTTGAAGCTCACCCTACCCGAACTCCAAAGTGCCTAGGTGTTTACATTACATAGGTACTTCGATTAACTTTTATACCTCATACCAATACCTCTTTGTTTTTTTATGTTGTAGAAGGATCTTTTTAGTAATAAGTTTTTTATGAATGTTTTGTTACATTGTGAAAATTATTTCTTTTTAAGTATTTGTGTGTTTAATGTGTGTCCAAATTTTGCATGGCGTTAAATAGCACAATGTAGGCACCTAAATATTAATTTTTTTTATGTAGATAAACACATTTTAGTACTGTAAAATGTAGCCCCTTTGCGAATAATTATTGCGATGCGATTTTATTTGGCCACTGTTGTTTTTTTTTTCAGGATATAGTAAAATATTCTAGCTAAGCGATTGTTTTTTTATTCGTATAATAATCATACATCGTCATACTATATGATAGGATTGATAGGTATATTCATATAATATTACCTACGACCCTAATTAGAAATAGCCAAGTGCACATGAATATAATGTTATTTATTTATTACCAATACTCACGTATTTTATGCTTTAAAATTATGATGTTCCTCTACATTATACAAGCATTACAATGTATTGTAACAGTAATAAGACATATTTATTAAATAAATAATTAAAGATATGCGTCGTCGTTGCTGACCTAATACACCCTTCAATGTTTTATCATAATAATGTACGTAAGAAGAGACAGATGGGTGTCCTCTGTAGTAGCGCACTAAAGTATTGAGCACATTTGAGTCAAAATTCTTTTCGTTGTCTTATTTTGTGACCCAAAAAAACGTGACACAGTTGTGATTTTTGTATGAGATGATGTTTTGTTTCCAATTTTTCATGTGGATTAAAATCTCGCGTGAAAAAGAAATACAAGTGCACCGGATTTTTTTTATATACTGATAGACTACCGGCCCATGTTGAAATAGTTATTTATTATACAAGGGGGCAAAGTTGTTGTTTAACTGTCGTGCCAATATTGAGACCTGAGCTAGCGAAGGATTCCAAAATTGAGCCACGAGCGTAGCGAGTGGTTCAAAAACTGGAATCTTGAGCATTGCGAAGGTCTCAAGGCACGAGAGTTGAACAAACTTTGCCGCCAAGTGTAATACAACTTTTTTCCCCTCACTATCGCGAGGAAATATGATTACAAATCTCATTCAAATGTAAATTAACTTAAAGAAACCATTTAAAACTCAATGTCGAAACGTATCGTAGAATAGAGTTACTTCTGGAACTTAAATATAGCCAATGGCTTACAAAGTCACCCATGAGAACGACCAATTTAACATGTGAGCTCCGATAGTACGGTCAAATCGTACATAATTTTACCCTAAACTCGCAAATCAAGTAGTATCGCTGCATTTTTGGTATGTTATTTAGACACCACAGGGCAGTATAAAACCATATTTTGCAACCAAAAAAAAGTTGTGCTAGCTGGGTAGTACGTGAAAAACTGCGAAATTTATGGCCATTTTTTAGTTTCTGATTTTTATTTCAAAAATCTTACGTTTTTTGATGTCATATGTTATTAAACGTTTTAAAGACTAATAAATTTCCAACAAGTTGAGCTAACATGCATTACCGTAGGTCTTATAGTTTCAGAGATTCGAGACTTTAAAAAGTACTCTCCTTTTTGTAAACTAGATAAAATTTTGTGTTTTGCTAACATTTTCGGCTTAATATCGCCTCACCTAATTATGCTACGAAAAACATGCCATAATGACCTTATAGCACACTTAATATTCTTTAATTTAAGGGTAAAATTAGGTCAGTGAACTTTGTGGTTGAAAGTATAAACGCGAAATTCATAAGGCAGTAGGCCCGCTATCAAAGTTTTTCATACAAATCGCAAGTCGAGTTGCAAAGCTGCAATTTTGGTATAATATAAAGGCCTTATAGATATATACGAAAATGCATATTAAAAGAAAAACAAAATAATAGTTTGGGCATAGGACGTAAAAAACGGAAAAAAAATCGGACTTTTTTTAGTTTTTGACGTTTAACTAAAAATCTATTATCTTTTTGATACTAGTTCCTATAAAACTAAGAAAGAACATTAAATTTGAAAGGATTTGAGCTACGTTGCATCACCGTAAGTTATATATATTTTGAGATACAACATTTCATAAAGTGCCCTTTTATCAAAAATTAAACAAATTTTAGGTTACGTTAAAGCTATTCACTAAATATTGGCAAAACGTTCGCGCTAAGAAAAAAAAAAGTAGTTGTAGATAACAACTACATTAAATTTGGAACAAATTGAGCCGATAACAATTACTGTAAGTCTTATAGTTGGGGGTATACGAGGCTTCAAAACATGCATTTATTTTCTTAACTTAATGAAGGGCACATTTTGAAATGTCGTATCTCTAAATCTATATAATTTAGGGTAATGCAAGGTAGCTCAAATCCTTTCAAATTTAATATTCTTTTTAAGTTTTGTAGCAATTAGTATCAAAACTTTTGCGTTTGGAACGGGCCCAGCGTGCTGTTTTAAAGGTTATGAGTAAGAAACCCTTCCGGTATCCCACCGTTGACCTTTACAGGGAGAGTAAAGTGCTTTCAGTGCGAGGTCTATTTATCCGGCATGTCGTCTTAAAAAAACACAAAACTCTTACCTTTGACAAAGAGCTCATAAAGAACAGGCGCAAACTTCACATCTGCGTTGTTCGGAAATTTCGCTTGGCAATTGCTGGTCGACATATTGATTACATTAGTTCTAAATTGTACAATAGGGTTAATGAATCTATAGATATATATGCTCTTACACTAAAAGAATGTAAGCGAAGTATTACAAATTGGCTTCTTACACTAACCTACGACGGAATTGAGGATTACGTAGCTTCTCATTAGATAAACATTTTATTACTTAAGCATTTGTTTTGTATTTGCTCAATACCATTTAAACATGTTACACTACACACACTGTACATTCCTACATTAATATGTTATGATATTGTATTGTTATTATATTGTGGTATTGCTGAGTATGAATGTTATTGTATAATTTAGTATTAGTATTGTTAATTTATATTTGTTTTTATTTTCTTGTGTTCATTTTGTTTAATTTTCTTTTGTACCTATTCATTCTTTTATATTTTCTAGTTCACCTTTATCAGTTTTAGAGTTATTAATACGGATCTCATGGCAAAAGAACGTAATGTTTTTCTCCGGGGTGAGAGCCTGGTGATCTGTAATACAGGTATATACCTAGTTCAGACTCCAGTCTCTCACAAAGGATTACAGTACTTACCATTTTCTAATTGTTACAATTAGATACTGTGTCACTGTTACCATTTGTATTCCTTTGTGAGCTGATAAATAAACATTTTATTATTTATTTATTTATTATTTAAAAAGATAATAGTTTCTTAATTAAACGTCAAAAAGTAAAAGAAGTCCAATAATTTTTCAGTTTTTTTCGTCTTATGCCGAAATTGTTTTTTTGTATTTCTTGTAATATACATTTTTGTACGTCCTTATAGGGCCTATATAATATACTAAAATTGCAGCTTTGCAACACGACTTGCGATTTGTATGAAAAACTTAGATAGCGGGCCTACTGCCTTTTGAATTACGCATTTTTATTTTCAATTACAAAGTTTGCTGACATGATTTTACCCTTTAACGAAAGAATATTAAGTGCGCTATAAGGTCATTATTGCATGTTTTTCGTAGCATAATTAGGTGAGGCAATATTAAGCCGAAATCGTTAGGAAAACTCAAAATAGCGTTAGTTTACAAAAAAGAGTACTTTAAAGAAGTCGCAAATCTCTAAAACTATAAGACCTACGGTAATACATGTTAACTCAACTTGTTGGAAATTTATTAATCTTTAAACGCTTCGTAACATATAATGTCAAAAAACGTAAGGTTTTTTTAATAAAAATCAGAAACTGAAAAATGACCGTAAATTTCGCAGTTTTTCACGTACTACGTAACTAGCACAACTTTTTTTTGCTTGCAAAATGTGGTTTTATAGTGCCCTATGGTGGCTAAACAACATACCAAAAATGCAGCTTTACTACATGTTTTGCGAGTTTAATATACGATTTGACCGTACTACGATTGCGCATGTTTACTACGGTCATACAGATCCACTTATACTAGGCAGTAGGAGGCTATAGGAATTAGAGCAATGTCAAATTACTTTATTCACAAGTGTGTAAAAAGCGTTTTTACCCGCTCGTATTAAACGATAAACGAGCGCTTTACGAGCTAGTGAGGGGAAAAAAATATGGGTCATTTGAACCACCAGGTGAGCTATCTAGAACGATATAAGAGCATAAAATAATAAGATTCAGCACTATGCCGTCACTTGTAAGCTGTCCAACTGACTCCTGGTGAGAATTTAAAAGTACAGGTAGAGTGAGTACATTTTGGTCATATATTTTTGTACGGCATTCTTACCACCGATAGATCCATGAAAAATAATAAGAAAACGCACAGTGCCGTACAAAAATTGTGCGCCACAAAGTCAGTTTTTTTTTTATTTTCCGTCAATCAACAGGGTAAATTTGGTCATTTGATTTTGTACGGCAACTGTGTCATATTATTTCAATACTGCTTCTAATCCATTATTCCGCAACGCCGTACAAAAATCATGTGACAAGGGGAAAAAAATCGAGGGTTGCAATCCCTTCTCTTTCCGTGGTCCAGGGGGTGATTTGACACAACATGAAATAAATTTATTTTGAAAGTATTTTATGCATAGATAATATATTTTCATATGCCGTATATTTTCGTTGGTCCAAAGGGAAAAAAACTGTACGAAATGTAAGGTGATTTTTTTTTATACGGCATTTAGATATTTTATTTTTACTAATTGTCATAGTCGTTTCTTGATTCTAGGTTCCTAGTTAGAAACTATAAAAGTGATGACGTCATATGTAAATAAATCTTTACATCTTTTTTTGTACTGTGTAAATATTATTATCATAAAATATATAGATTTTTTCTAAAAAAATATTGTTTTATTTATTGAAATCATTACAATTAAACAAATCAATTATATATTATATGTATGTATCAATAACGTTTGAAGTATACATTAAACCAAAAAGTATACATAACTGTTGATACTGGGATTTATCATTTTCAATTCTTGGACATAATATACACAACGTTTCAATTCTGCTAGACGTCATAGTGATTTTATCATATTATCGATTGTTCTCTTCAAAAATATGTTAATACCGCACTGCATCAGATGGCCATAAAGTACCTACCCTTAAAATTGTAGCGTGACTTTCATCAGCCTAAAATATATGGTCTGCATAAAAATGTACGGCATTATTTTTTCCTAATTTATCTATGTAAATGTTATTTAAAACAAGGGATAAAATGTAAAAAACTGCTATATTTCATTAATCTATGATATTTATACTTTTTCATTAATTTGCATTATTTCAGCTTTTGTATTTCTCTATAATTCTTTTTAGAACGGTTTATTTTGAACGGCAATACTATGTAACGATTGTATTTTACAACATCATGTTAAAAAAGTAGTTCCCGTACAGGATCAAATGATTTTACAGCGGTAAAAATCAAGGATACGATGAAATGAAGATGATTATTGATATACATTCAAATGGACTATCATTTTTTGACGGCATTATTTTTAATAGTACTTTTGAGTGCTAGATAATGTTTTGGAACCGAAGCCGTACTTTTTCAAATCACCCCCTGGACTACGGAAAGAGAGGGGATTGCAACCCTCGATTTTTTCCCCTTGTCGCATGATTTTTGTACGGCGTTGCGGAATAATGGATTAGAAGCAGTATTGAAATAGTATGACACAGATGCCGTACAAAATCAAATGGCCAAATTTACCCTGGTGATTGTAGGAAAATAAAAAAAAAATCATACTTTGTGGCCCACAATTTTTGTACGGCACTGTGCGTTTTCTTATTATTTTTCATCGATCTATCGGTGGTAAGAATGCCGTACAAAAATATATGACCAAAATGTACTCACTCTACCTGTACTTTTAAATTCTCACCAGGAGTCAGTTGGACAGCTTACAAGTGACAGCATAGTGCTGAATCTTATTATTTTATGCTCTTATATCGTTCTAGATAGGTCATCTGGTGGTTCAAATCACCCATATTTTTTTCAGCATGGGCCGCTAGTCTATGAGTCGAGACAGCTACTAGAAGCGTGACAGAGTGGTAGGAAACAAGACAACCCAAAAAAAATTTGACCCATTTACCTTATTTAATATTCGGTAATTAGGTAATTAACTATGTAACGATTTTGGTCATAATCATAACATTTAGTTGTCTATAATTTTATTATCTAAATAGTAACTTCGTTTTTTATTCTACAGTGCATAATAGTACATTACTGCAGACGCCGGGAAAGATGGGCTTATCGGCTGAGTAGGTATGGTGGTATAGTGCTTTTCTCAAACATATGCAATGAAATAAAAAATACGACAATCAAAAAAACAGAATTAAGCTGTTTAGCCTGTTCATGATATAAAAAAATATTTCTTACCGGCCTAGGCCGTTAAATTCGTATGAAAATCCTTTACTATTATCTCGAGGTCATCCACCTGCAACGTCTTACTTTAAAGCCTATTATGACGAATGTAATGACAACATTTCATTGCATGTTTGAGAAAAGGTTTTTTGAGACATTTTTTTTCTCTAATACCTAATATAAAAAAAAAGAGATCGTTGAATTGTAAACTTTCTCCTTTTTTGAAGTCGGTTAAAAATAAGTCTTCAAAACAACTCTTGCCATATGCTGCCGGTTCATATATTTCGAATACGTATTTTATGATAATACCTAGTTTTATGAAATAGAGATAAATATAAAAACAGCGCTGAGGATCGAGCCGCTGAGGTCAATCATCATCATCATCATCAGCCTATGATAGTCCACTGCTGGACGTAGGCCTCTCGTATTAACTATGCGTATAGACGCATTAGGAGGTAAATGCCCATAATCTCCACGCTGGTCAAGCGCATTGGCGATCGCAGTAATGTGTCCTCTATGATGACGCTGCTGCCCATCATCAATCTTGTAGAATGGTCAGTGACACTTTAATCCCTTAGTCGACTCTTACGACACCCGCAGGAGGAGTTGGGGTGGTGACAAATGTAGTCTTACTGCCGTCACCACACGGTAAATGAGGTCAATACATTATTTCAATTACCATTCAGTATTTTCTACATTATAAATTACTGTGTAGGTAAGTTAGTCTACTGATCAACAAAGAATATGAGTACCTATAGTTCTACCGCGGGGCACTAATAACAGTGCCATGTAAATGAAATATGTATAACCCCAAGGTCGTCAAGTTAGCGGCTGCCAAATATCCAGCTGGCTGCATGGCAAGGAGCTTAGGGACGTGAGATTGCATAATAAAATTGTCCTCATAAATTTCTTATACGGGACGCTGAGTTTGTAGGGGTTTACATGAGGGAGAAAGTTTAAGAATAATAGGTCAATGCTATTCCACCTTCATCACGAACATACGAACAAGTCCTAAAATACAATTCTTAAACAAGGATAACTATATTTCATGTCAACTTATTTCGCCTCAGTACTCCGTGCTACGAACTGTTGATCTGTTTAACAAACGGAAACTTCTTCGGATTTTTTCCTGATTTTCCGCGACGAAAGTATTTTTATCGAAATTGCTCAGGGCTGCATCCCTACAATTCCATTAGCGACGCGATGTTGAAAGGTCGGAAATGAGGTTAAACTCGCGCCATATCCCAAATGTTTTTGATTTATACCCGTTTGTTACGCTGAATACAGCTTGAATGTTTTCGGCAGGAAAGTTCCGAGGAATAAGTTCGACGGGGATCATTAGGGAGATTTACATAAGAAGCCGCGAGTGCACGAATCGCGCCAACTTTCCAATGGGTGATTAAGTTCTAATTTATTAAGGGCTCGTTACCGGCAGCGCACGCCACGGGACGGAAGCAACGCTCCCAAGATAATTAAGTACCTACAACTCTGTAATACGGCTTGGAAAAACTCATTTTCTTTTTAACACATTTATTACGTCCTCTACTGTAGTATTGATTGATAATTTATGGACATAAAACACGTTTCGGATCGTTGAACCTAGTCGTTATTTAAGTGCTACAAATAGCAATATATGGAATAGGTTAAATTAATTATTATACTTAGTGACGTATGACTTGTTCAACCCGGAGAATATCATAAAACAATTTTACACAAACCGACCTAGTATATCAATCGACATTCATGATATTTTACGTTCATAGATTTTCGAAACTCTTAATTCAGAATAAAAATTTAATTATCCCCTACAAATCCACAAATATATATGTCCGGAAAACACAAATCTAATTTTACGCACAGAGTATTTGCAATAAGCAGCAAGAAAAACAACACCTTAAGTTTGCTTAATTAGTCAGAATAGCAGAATTACTTACGCTCGCACTTTTTTATCTCATTGCTTGGCTCTTGAATGTAACTATGCGGAACAACGTCTGCACAGAATGTTCAACAGCTACAGTAGTGAACTGATGACTAATGTACGTGCTTCAATAGTTCTACTTACTACTTTTAATCAAAACATGCACACTCTCCTCCATTTCTTATTTACGTTGGACGAATCGAATCCGATCCGGCATCCGATGTAGGTGACGAGTTTTTCGATGCCTTTATAGAGGCTATCTAGAGATGACGCAGTAAATAATATATCACGAGTAAAGTACCAATAGGTACTTTGTTAATGTGTACTGCTGGTATAGTGTAGGGTCGTGGACGGTCCGGCGCAGGGCACAATTGCGCAGATCGTGATTTATGTCGGCGCTAGAGTATGGAGGGTAATTGATAGGGGCACGGGAGCGATCGATGACGGTCATCGATGGCTGCAGGCCAATACCGATCGATCGACAGACTATTGTACCGCACCATCAGTCGTATAACACGATTACATAGGACCACAGTGTATAAATTCTCGTTTTCATTTGTTTAAGTCCGCTTCTTGTATTCCCATTATAAGTTAAAGTAACGTCCTTATAATTGCATATTAAGGTGGAGGTTTTAGGAAATTATCAGAATATAACTATACCTACAGGCTGGAAATGAATATTAAATTAATAAAGGGTTCAATTTCTGACCACATTTAGAGACTATAATGTCATATGAACTTTTCTTGATTCGGCATAGTTTCAGAGATAATGACATGTTTTTCAAAAATCTATTTCGATCACAACTCATTGAAAAGTGCCTGCGCGATTAAAATTCTTGTACTCTATATAGTTCTCTATATAGATCTTATATAGTTTTTATCTTGACATAATCATGATTGAAGTTAAAGAAAATGAGAAAAAAGGTTGATAATGTTTAACAACATTAAAATTAAAACACTTAACAAAGTTTTTTCCTACAATTTATTACTTGGTCATGTATAAAAAAATCTAAATATTCCAAAAATTTAAACATATGGCACATATGTTTCACCTCTTTTGACATCAAAAATTTGGGTATACTCATGACAACCCTGTATATTATTAAAGATTAATGTATACGACTATGTAATGAAATATATTTATGTACCTATTTACCTAAGCACCTACTTACTTGAAATTAAGTAGGTACTCGATATTGACTGTGTGCATTTGCATAAGTACTTGTATACCTACCGTTCAAATCGCGGACATTATTCAGATTAGTGTAATCGTGGATAATAATGTAAAGGTACTTGTAATGTTGGTACTACGAAAACTCGGTTTTAAATGTGCATAATTTCCAGAGAAAATATTCTATTCAACATAATTTCCCCCGTGAAAGTAGCCATGTGTTTGCTAATACCATTCAGGGCGGGCGGGCATACCGAATAAGCACCAATCAGACGATAGGTAATTTAATTTAAAATGTAAAAAGAGGTCAATATGTACATACGAGCATTTCAAGGACCATTTCGATTTGTGCTCGAAATTTATTAGCGGGTCGGTGTATATTCGCGGGGTGAAGCGCTATTTATTTCCAAACTGGCCATTACTCCGGTCGGAGCAATTCTGTTAAAAGCCGTCGGTGAATGATGCTTTGGTTGAGGATCGTTAAATGCTCCCATATTGACTACCGACGAGCGATACCGTTTTTCGTACTTATACCCTTGGACGTAGGTACCTAATTATGTACTACTCACATTATTATTCAGATCCGTATTTAAAATATATTTTTTTTTAAGTTTGATGCTGTTATTGTTTTTAAAATTATATTATTATTTTGTAAATACATATAGCGCTGTGGGTTTTCCATGTGTCAAAATAAAATAAAATAAAGAATTACAGACTTTATTCGTAACTGAAGTATTTAGCATTCCTATATCTATTCATAAACGTCAAAAGCACAAAACATTATCGTCGCATATTCTTTTTCACACACCACAATGGTGACAAACAAGCATACGAACTGTCTGATGGTAAGGAGGTAACATAGGCTACGGACGCCTGCAACTCCGCGAATTCACACGCGTGTTGCCGAAACTTTAAGCACTATAAACTCCCTCTTTAATGAACCCATACTGTACTGTATCTCTACGTCAAATGTGTTTTTTTTAATGTGATAAAATATCTGAACTTGTAATCCTTGTTGTAGGTGGCGATGAAAATGGCTGAGCAATTTGCAAAATTAGTCTGCCAAGCGATGAAAATATTAACGACATGAAACTTACAATTCCAGTACTTGGCTACATAACCTAACAAAGAAGCTTACTTTTGAGATAACTGTCTAAGACAACATCATGAATTTGAAAATCATCTCTCTTCTCCTAACCTGGAACTTTATTTTCATATCAGCGACGAGGGATTCCTACGAAGACGAAGAAACGGCCAGAGCGCGTGAGGTGCGCAATAGAGAGAACAATCGCAATCGAACCACCTTTAATGGAACCCTCACAGATCTGCCCGAGAGGCGAAATCTACGTCACAGAAACAGTTCAAAGTATCGAGGCCATAGACGCAGAGCCTGGGATCGCGAATATGAAGTCAGGCGGGACAGGAGGAAAGGCCCCGAAGCGCACTCCGACGACGCCGTATCCAACAAAACCACCGATATTTATCAGAAAAAAGAAGAAAAGCCACGTAAAGGCGATAAGCAGTTTAATAAAAATAATAACATGGATAAGTCTTTTCTAGGAAAGAAACCTCTTAATAATCAAAATAAAATGCAGGATAGGAATCATCAAGTACCGCTGAAAGATAACAGTACCCGAGCCAAGGGGAAGGTGGGCAATAAGTGGCAGAGCGGTGGGTTCATCCCCTTCCCGCAGCCGCGGGAGCGCAAGCCCAACATCATAATGGTGCTGACAGACGACCAGGACGTGGAGCTGGGCAGCCTGAACTTCATGCCACGCACCATGAAGGCCATACGGAGCGCCGGCGCCGAGTTCCGCCATGCCTACACCACCACACCCATGTGCTGCCCGTCCAGGTAACCCCTTCAATTTTATGATATATTTGAATCAAAACCCAAGGGCTCGGTTATTTTCAATTTAGTAGTTAGTTTTTTTTCCTAGAACTATGTAGTCTCGTTTATTTACCGAAATAACGTATCGCTATAATTTTGTTATATAGTGTAAGAACATATTTTTAAGATATTGCATTTACATATATTTGTAGAGCGCTCCCCTTCTAGAAATTCCGAGAGAAATATCAAATGGGAAAAAAAACCCGACTTTGCTGTACTTGCATCGTCAAACAAACGAGTTAGCCAAACAGATCCAGCCACTCAGCCATAAATCATATCGTGCTGCCGGACTGATCTACATAATATGTGCAACATAGTTGCTGATTTGTAAATCAATTAGACTACAAAAAGTAGGAATAGGTATCCTACCATTTATGATTATTATGATAGGGAATAGGTACTTAAGTTCATACGATTAATTTAACATATTACCTACTCGTAGATCGTAATTCAATTCAATTCAAATTCTTTAATGTTAATAAAAACACATTTCAATATAACCTCTTTTTACAAAACTGAGGTCGTTGCTCATCCGTTCCACCGACGACCCTAGGGCTGGCTCGTTCCTCGCTCAACGTATAGGCATTGCCATTCAGCGAGGTAACACAGCCAGCCTTATGGGCACTTTACCAAATGGGAGTGGTATTGGGGATATCTGTAAATATAGTTCAGACCTTTAGTTTAAGGTAGTTTTATAAGATTTATTGTAGTTTTTTATTTTATTTAGTTTTTTTTTTGCAATTAGATGTAATTTTATATTATTGTTTAAGTTTTGTATAGCTATGTACAGATTATTTAACGCTGAATGAATTCAATTTTGATCTCTAAATAACCTCAGATCAAGAATATGAATATAACAATGAGAATAAAAGAAACTCCAATTGTTGCTTTTGCACCTACTCGTATTCCCGATTTTTTGATAGGCTTGCTTGGATGTATTGATCCACAACATATATGCCCTTTGGAGAAATTTGCTGTGTTGAACTTACCACCTACCGCAGCCTATTCACGGGCACACCTATAAATATCAGTACCAACACCCAGCAGGACCCAGCAGGCATATAGAGGCTGATGAAGGCTATGGAGATGAAGGATGGGTGGGTAAAGACAGGGCTATGGAAAAAGAGGTCCGGGCACCTGCCATAACAATGTGATCACACCTATTGTTATTACAAATCTTAATATACCTATAAATCTTCGTACTGAGGCCTAGAAGTAAACGCAGTGGTGTGTTGCAGGAGCTCGCTGCTGACCGGCGTGTACGTGCACAACCACAACGTGTACACCAACAACGACAACTGCTCGTCGCCCGCGTGGCAGGCCAAGCACGAGACCAAGACCTTCGCCACATACCTTTCCAACGCGGGCTACCGGACGGGTAAGTTGATAGACGACAAAACACTTCAGCAGGCCTAGCTAAGATGCCATTCTCCAATCTTTCTTTTGCATGCACCCCTATCTAGGGCAACAATTTTATTGTAAGTTATATGAATTCTCGCCCAAATTTCAACTGATTTAGTATCCGCGACTATCTCCTAGTCTGCATAGACGGAACCCACTTATTCACGACTGGTGCCTAATTGTAAATTAAATGCGGCTTTAGCTTCTGTTAACATAACATACCGCTGTCTGGTTAAATAAACAGTTAAGATATACAATTAAATATCGGAACGAAACGAAAATATGGAACGGTACGTTTGGCTCGGAAAGTAATAAGTTAGTTGAATTTAAGATGTAGGATAACATACATATACATATCCAGCTGACATGTGAATAACCCACTTCTTTATGGTAATAGGCTGGTACTGCATGTTAGGTTAAGTTGATAATTTGCAACCCAAGCGGTTAAACTCCTTAAGCATCTAACAATAGAACTTATCGGTTATACCTACGATGTGTATTAGTGATGTTTGTAACAAAGGGATATGAGGATTAAGGTATTGTATTTCAATTACTCATTCCATATTACCTACTTAAGAGAACATAAGTTAGGAGTAGTACCTAACAATGACCCGTACCCGTAGTGTTGCATTTGGGCATATTTATTTAATTACTTAACCTGCTTTGTTTAGTCTTTGGGGCGATGTAGACATACGTCTGACGCGTCTTTTCTCACACAATGAGTTAGAGGCAAACGCTAATCATGCAGCAGGATACTTAGCGCCGCTAAGTGTGATACTGTCAAAATAATGACGGATTTTATCAACAATGAATCCTTACCTTCTGGTGAAGTGGGTTTGTAAGGACCATGTCACGTTTTCCAAAACTCAGTTTTAAAGTTAATGTCTTTCTCTTCTCCAGTGGATTTCTGTAGCCATACCATTTCCTCCATTGTAAAGGGTCAACTAGGCGACTCCTGTGAATGTTGGAGGGTCGTCATTATCTCAAAACTTTTACGATCTCGTGTTCTTAGCTGCGGTAGAATCGAAAGTACCTACTAATTCTTTATGTTTTCATTAATAATCGACACATATCAAATCAGAAGAAAGCTTCGAGTCCGCGGTGCGTTGAACGCGTATTCGCTGTAGGTACCAGATGCAGTGATGCAATGTTACACGAGGAATGCTGCCGACACAGCCCCGATGCCTAATGCCTGACTCACGACTGGATATGCAGAGGAAATTAGGAACAACTGCCCAGTTACGAGTGTTGATACGCGTACTACGATAATGTGGGTACCTGACACTTATCGCTTACAAAGCTGAACTATACCGCGCGCCAGTAGAAAACTAAACATGAGTTTTTCTATAATCTTAATCACGCACTTTCCGGACACAGTTTTGGTCTTATCACTAACTTAAACCCTTAAACTTTGATTTCACATACATTTTTACTTAATAATTATAGATTTTATCTGAATCTACGAACGTCTTGCGCGATATGTGTCTAAGATTAGAAATGATATTGAAAGTTAGCCATATTTGTGTAGGTGCCTCTCAACGGTGAACTATAAGGGTCGATTGCAAAAAAATGTACCTACATAGTTAAAGCCTCTAACGAAAACAAAATTTTACTTCATCATTTTTGTGTCGAATCACGAAGTTAAATTTTGTGTAACGGCTATTGGCAAAGAAAAAACAGTTTAGTACAGAGAGATGTGTCCACATTTTCAACTAAACCTACTAGTGGATTATTCCTAGAATATCTAGTCGACTGTACAATTAGAAAAAAAAACATACAGTCGAATTGAGAACTGTTTAGGTAATGTAGTGTATGCAACTACGTACGTAGTACGTAATTATAGGCCTTAAAACACTCGTGTGATCCTATTATGAAACTCGCTGCGCTCGTTTCTTAAAAAGACACTAATGGTTTAATGCCTCTTATTTATTACGGTTGCATAAACTAGATACTATTAAACCATCTATATCTAAGACAACGCGTTGGATACACGGTTTTCGTTGTTTATACTAGTTTAATACAAGATAAATTTAAAATTTGTGTGAAACGATAATTCGTGTAGGTATTGCAAAACCTATCTAGCGACCTATGTATGTATAGGTATTAATTTAAACATGTAAATCAAAATCAAAAATCAAAAACAGCAAATACAGTTTAGTTTACAAACATACTTTTTAGTGTTTTCGTATGTAAACCCGTAAGTTTATTGTAATAATCATTTTATCATTCCATACCTAGTTAAATGAATAAACACCCTAAATCCCCGTAAATCAATACCAGGACGTCGACGTCGCTGGTAATCGTTCTAAACTGCACTACGCACAGCATCTTGCAAGATTTGTTCTAAATTTCGTATTAGGCCGTGACGTGGGCGCACGTGGGCCGGCGGACGTCGGCCATTTGAGCGAATCACGCCGGCCTGGCCCGTGGTCGCTGACCAACGGTGTAGATAGAAGTGTCCTCGCTGGAATTTGGGGTGCGACTGATCGCTCATCCGGCAGTCGCTTCACCACGCTGGGCCGAAGATTAGAGCGCCCACCTTGCTAGGAAGTTGGCTGATTAGATATACTTTAAATAAAGGAATAGACATTGAATGATGACCCTGCAGCCATTTAACCTTTGTTCCGAACGTCTTAATATCTACTTACAAGCACACACAAAAATAGTCATGCAGCTATTTGGAAGATACCTACTTGCTGTTGAATGGTTCACCACTCGTCGCGAAAGCGTAATTTTTGCTAAAAATATGTTCAATGTTGCTAAGCCGGACGACTCGGAGGTTCCCTCTAAGTACAACATTTACATAAGTGCTTTTCGTGTCAAGGAGCACGTGTCGACAATTTATCACCGTTCTGTTAAGTGTCCATTTGGCTTGTAAATTTATACGTGGAATGAACGATCATAAATCCGCTTGTGCTTTCCCTTCCGGGTCAGGCTGTGGGCGAAGGGCACCGCCTACGGCTGCTGGATGAGCCCTAATAGCAGAAAATGGTCTCGCACGCAATGCACCGCACAGGCGCGTCAGGCGGATAAACCGCTTCCGCTCGAAGATGAAAGTGGAGCCACGTGGGCCGAGTGTGTCGTCTCAAGTTACCTATGTACCTACCTATACGTAACCCTATTTGTTTCACGTTGGACTCCGTTTTTCGATGTTTCCATCTCCAGCTTGATACCAAAGAAATTACCCACCTAGGTACTAAATTAAATACCTATGCATTTGTTGGTGATGCTAAATGTAATAAGACTTACTCTCTAGCTGTAGGTAGTAGTAAATATATGTAAATATACTATAAATAAATGTATATTAAGTATATGTCCTGATATGTTTCCAGTTAACTTTACATTAACTTTACATATAGATACAATTATGTTGTGCTAGATGCCAATGTTTAATCAAAATAAAGTGCAGCAGTATTGCTCGGAGCTTGCCCGCTTTATTACGAAACCGATGCATATTGCCGCGCCACGCCAGGGCTGCTCTGCACCTGCGGTGCCGACGTATTGCTTTGCAGATTGATTGCTCCTTCTTTGAGAAACTATACATTTGAGTAATACTTGTTCTGAAAATGTATATTCTCATTCCTCAAGAGCATTGCATTGTATAGATATTAGGTATCACGGTGCGAGAAATAGGATATTTATATTCGGCGACATTCTCTTTCATTCAAAAGTTCTTAATATAAAACTATATTAAAAAGTGCAGGCCGCACCATGGTTTAAAGATACCTATACCTACATACATCATTATATTTATTATAATTTAAATTGCCCGTGGACTTGGTTCAAGGTTACATTATAAAAGAGACACGACTCCTTATTATAGGTAACCCTTCCTACTTGATAATACAGTCTATATGTAGGTTCACGAACGTATCAAGGACGCGGTACTTACTGACAAAGGTGGCTGTAGGACTCAAGTAACTTCATATTTATAATTTCCAGTTTGTGCGTTTATAATACTGTAATTACAAAGCTAAAATTATAATTTATTTTTTTTGTACGATTTATGTTACAAATCTTTCCTGTGGACATACTCGTATGAAAGTTAAGGGCTTTCGAACCCCAATTATCTTGTTGGACGAATACAAGCGATGGCTTCTGATTTTTAAGAATTATGTGGTCAAAACCTAATTTATATGTCCCAGACCGGTAATTTTCGCAATGTCCACAAGAAATACCCCAGTTTTCGCGATAACGCTGTATGACCCGGGCCCGGATATAATACCAATCGCTATGGGTACCTAATACGCCTATCAACAATATTTTTTAAGTATTTTACTCGTAAACGTTTAACTCGTACTTAGTTCTAATTGTACAATTATATTTGATTACATATATAGCATTAGATTAAATATGGATTAAATTATAACTAAGAAACCCTAAAAACGTACTAACTGCTACAACTTAATAAATATTCTATTAATAGTTCTAATTACATCTAATATTAAGTAATATTACAATAAAATGATAAATATACCTACTAGTACAAGAAACTATAAGGCGAAATTAGGTACCCACTAAAGTACCTAATTTCGCCTTATAGTTTCTTGCGCAATCAATCTGATGGTCCTATTGTGTGAGACGAGACGGGTTCTGGCAAGATAGTGAGTAAGGTTCGCTTTGTGCATGCCTAACCTAGGATCGGACAGCGTTCATCGACATCTATTCAAGATGTGCATGCAGGTCAGGCCAGTGATAATAAACAGGGATAGTACCTACTCTACTCAGTTATGTAATTGCGCATTGCTGGCCGTAGTACAAGGAGTCATTCAGAATATTGCATGCGTGGGACGAAGACCAGCCGAACTCGTACATGCGTGGGCGCAGCCGCCTCACAGTCTGCCGGCCCCTCTGTTTACCTACTTAGACACGACCCGATCGTCTGTTCATTATAACAAGGCCCACGAGGAAGGGGAAGTATTTTAACTTCGTTTTCTTGAGTCTAAAAGAAGCAAACAAAATTATATGAGGTTAGGTCACATACTTGCTCAAAAAAAATCTTTTTGGTTAAAATAGCCGGTACCCAGAGAACTTCACATGACATTTTAGTTCCTAAATATGTTCAGGATTATGCTCTTAAAATCTTTCCCCTTTTTCTCTTGTAGGTATACAAATAGTATCTAATCGTTTACGGCCGGTTTCACAATCCTCGGATAAATATATAAATATTACCTATCATTATTCTTTTCCCTAGACATATTTATATTTTAGAAAAGGACAGCTATTTATCTGGTTAATATATTTTATTAGAGGGGATGGTGAAACAGACCTTAGGTATTATAAATCTCTCCAATAAAACTAAGCCACGTTTTAAAAAATTAGTCACATTGAGAAAATGTAATACACGTTGGGCGATTAAATCATTTTCTGTGCCACTTTTCCACTAGGTATAGGTATTCCAGATACGTATGTCGTCAATTTGCGATCGCGGTTAGCGGAAAATAGAAAGCTAATGGAAGGATTGGAAATGCGTAGGTAGGTTACAATACAACAACCCTACGAAACGAAACAAGGGTTCAAATTTGCATAGGTACGCTAAGTTGAGCCCTTTGTTTGCTAGACCGAATTAGATTTAATAGATGTTTTTTTACTCTAATTCTAAATAAAAGCGCTTTCAATAATACAAAAATGTATAGGTAGGAAAGTACTGAGTAGGTACTCATTGTGCCCTATGGTAATCCCCATTAAAAATCTCGCCCGTATTTATTTTGCACCCTATACATATGTTAAGTCGTACCTTTACCTATCTAAGTAGTCACTAGTAGTAAATAGTAGTAGTAGGTTGGATTTATGAATGACGCCTATCGTCCGCGGCAAAGCGCCGCCATGTCTCGGGCCGGCGCGGGCAGCAGTGCCGGGCACCTCCGCGGGTGACCTCGTTGCGGCCGCAGTGAGTGACCACACTTCTATTCTCGCCTATAAGGTTACAAGGATGTCAGTGGCTTCGCTATGAATACTCGTAGTTCGCCAAATGAAGACTTCCTGACTCACACTTCCCATTGTTGAGCCAAATTCGTACAATTTAAATTTACAAATTTATTTTTAAATTCACCCCATGTATGTTGATTCTTATCAGAAGTTGCATCTAATTGTTGATAATATTGATAATTTATGTACGCAAGTTGATTGTCAATGAATTGAGTAGGTAAATAATATTAGAACGCTGAATGTACGAAGTTAGATAGTTAAGTTTTTATTATAGAATTAATAAAGCAAACACGGATGTTGAATTATTTATTTATTACTGAATAACCAAATTATGAATTTTCATACTGTACCTATAGAGCATTATGTAGATACGAGTAGTTTTACATTTGACCTTCCTTTTATTACTGATTACTTTCCAACGAAGGAAGATACCTACAGTACAGAGAGTTATGGATGTATTAATCTTATTTACCTATAAACTATCACATATATATGTAATGTATTTATTTGTGAAGATTTCCAAAACGAACGGCTATAACGAGTTTGGTGTAATTTACTACCTACTACAGGGATTTTGGAGCGAACATAAAAACGCAAGTTTTCGTATTAAACGAGTGAAACTCGGTCATCCAGGTACTAATAGAATTAAAGAGTTTTCGAATTATCGGGCGAAGTTGTCACCTCGGTGCTTACGAGTACAGTATTAAACGAGTTTATGAATTAGCAAGCGACGTTCTGTTCGAAGCTCGTTCGCGCAGGTACTTTCTGACTAAACACATACGACGCCTGTGAACAACGTTTGTGATCAGCAAAATCTGACTCCTACGCCAATCTGATCTCTGATCTCACATATTTATTTTGATCAAAATAACCATATTTTCTAGCATTAATCAAGTTCATGGAAACATGAACACTTTTTGTGTCGTGTCACCGGCACAGGAGTAGTGTTATTTCATGGTTATTTCATATCGTTGAGTGTCACTGGCATAGAAGTTCGATGGGAAAATTTCGATCGGCAGAATAGTATTAACCCTTAATTAGTGAATGAAACAATACCGGGGGCGAAAGCGTGGCACAGGAATAAGGTTATTTTGATTGCGTATGGGTGTAATATTTATAATTAAGATTTTGTTGTGTAACCGTAGCTGTAGGTGTTAAAACGTATAGAAACTATAGAGGGACGCAGGTAATAAATAAAAGGGAGTGCCTTATTAGCACTTACGTAGTTGCGCCGAGAAGGAATTACTGTTTTATCAATAACTAAAAATCGTATAATCTTGAAAATACATATGTTAATATCTAAACGCTCTAATCAAATATGTACACGCATGCATGGTTCCATATGATCAAAATAAGCATTTCATAACATATAATTCCCAAATAATTCCTAAATACCTAGGCATTTGAAACAACACGGTGCACTGTAGAGTAATTTTACCTATCTACATAATCTATGATATATAGTACATACCTACATTTATAAACCTACATATTACTGCGCTCACCCAGGTTTGTGCTGTCCATCGCGTTTATCTTGACATAAGCTTTACCAAGCCGTTAATTTTATTACTTAAAATAACGTCGATGCATCGACACGAACAGGACCATTCCGTAGGTAACATGAGTATTTTTAATTTGGTGTTGTAGGTAATAACGTCACTTTTTATTAAATAATAGTCGTTATTATTTAAATGAAAACGGAATGCCTAACCATGGCCAATCAATCATGAAAGAGACAGCAAAGTGTGCGGCACAGATAAAATATAGGGAAGATTCCGTGTATTAAGACATACCTGAACAAACTATTGTCATCCTTTACCATCTCAGTATGTATTCCATAAGGAAAAAGAGACAAACAAGGTAGTTCTACTCGGTCGTGAATTATATCACCGACTCCATTTTCTTAATTTTTCTTGAACAATGCTACCAACCTGACTAGATAAAATGTCATTACTATTAGTGTTGTCCAGTCTTCATCGTATGCTTTTATCGGCAATAATAATATTTTTACCAAATTAGGTAGCGATGAACAGTGCGAATAAACCTTATTTCCTACCCAGAATCACGATCTTCTGCGATCCTTAATATGTCATGATTTCTAAATCTACACTTTAGGATAAAAATAAAATCACAAAATTAATGAAATATTTTCTTTAATTAAAATGTCAAATGTCATAAGAAGTGTTCTGTCTAAAACGTATGCCACTAGTTGGCGCCACTTAGCGGTAAGGTCCCGCTAAGAAACACAATTACCTAGCCTCAAAGAACAACTAACTAGAAGAAGGTCATTTTATTTTTTTACATAATTTTATTAACTTGTACAAATCATTTAAACACGAAACTATAGGCGCTCTGAGAATTTAGACAAGTTTCTGGACCTGACGCCTCAGTGCTGCCGCCCTGATGAACGGCATTTCAGAAAACCCTCATTATAACATGTTTTACGGAACTTATCATCCCTTAAAGCATACCTAACAATTTTCGTATGATGGCTTCTTTATAATTAATCAGTCTACACAAGTATCACATGAGTGTCATTATTAAACTAAACTTACTTTACTTTCTGGTTGACATGACATTGGATGATTACCAAATATGGTGGGTACTACGTCAGAATGTAATCACTTATGGGTACGCCCTTGCCTGAAACAACAGCTTAAAAATGTGCGGAGCATATTTTTGAATACTTTTTAGGGCACCAGTCGTCTGCCTTTTTGATATTTTTGACCCATATTAGCCTTTGTTCAGTGTCCTGTGGAAACCTGTTGGAAATTAAAAACATCGATTCATTTTCTGAGTTGGCTATCAATAGATTTATCGATATCACGATCGATCGCTTAAGTACAACACTATGCAATACAAATATTTGAATCCCACTATTTATAATTACATTACGAATGCAAATACGAATGGTTAATTCACAAAGCTACACACATGTATCCGGCAACAAATATTGAATAAGATTTTCAGTTACTTTTACCTTAATAAGGTTCGAAATTTTAAAATTCAAGTCAAAACTAAATTACCGGTGAAACGTAATGTCTTTATTTTGTTCATTCAGGTAATCCTGGCGGTTTTTACACCATGGAACCACACAAGTCATCACTTTTATCACATTCCGTGCACTTATCGAACAGAAATATACATGAAAAGCTTTATTTTAATCACTTTTACTATTTGCGGTTTAGGTGCACTAGTATAGCCAAACAAATATCGTTGACAGGCATTGCTGGCGTCACCCACAGATATAATAGACTCGGTCTATTAAATTAATAAGTCTATGGTGTGCGGTGCGAGGATAGAGTCTTGACAGTTGACACAATGAATTACATTCTGATATTTACATGTACCGATAATGTATCAATCGGTTTATGAATAGGTTGAAGTTCGAAGCTCTTGCTATCGTAATCATCGTGATTGATGCCCGCTGTTGGGGATCCTCGCTCAGCCATAAATGCACTCTTGCTGATCGATTTCGCCCATAGCATTTAACAATGTAAGTACCTAATTTTAGAGACGTGTAGGTTGATATGCCTTATCTGGTCAGCGCACCGCGCTCTTGATCTCTCCCATGTTTTCCAATGGCTTTTCAATCTTTCGTCTATGACCTTGCAAGTATCTATAAGTTTTGTCTATGATCCCAAAAAGTACACTTGGACCTACTGCCTATTGACTTTCAACGTGACTCATTACGGGTCTACATCATTAAGGGTCTCACCAAACCAGTCGACGCGGAGTCGGCTTTCGCAGAGTGTTTTACACCACACTATTCGCATTTAGCCGATCAACCGTCTCCGCGGTTGAACACCTGCGTTAAGCAGTCTCACTCTCCTTGCGGCCGTAGAAACGCTCGATCGCCTGCGATTTGCTATCGCAACAGTTGTAAAGCGGCGGTCGGCTCTCCCGTGCTCCGCCGTGCCGTCGAGACGTCTGACAGCACGCGTACAGCCGCTGAGTCCGACGAACAGATAGATAGGACAGCGGGTGTTCGGCAATCGTAAATCTCATTTTTGGAGACTAGTTGTTAGTAACAACCTGAGTTTGAAATTGAACAGACGTTTATGATTACGACAGTATTACTTCGTGTTGTCAGATCTATTGCAGATTATAATGTGGGTAATAATTCAAATGAATAAATACAAACGCATCACTTAAATTCGGCCGTAATCGGCTTTTTTCGGCCGTCGTCAGCTATGTTCGGCCGTCGAAGACGCTGAACGGCTTCCGCTAGCTCTGACCGGTCCTTATCGTAGGTACTCGGCCGTGATCGGAGCCGTTCAACTCTTTCCGGCACCGTACGGCGGTATTAGGAGATTTACGAATGCGAACGTGTGCAAACAGTGTCGTACGAATGCGAACAGCTTTACGTCAAAACGCCGTTTTCCCCGTCGAAAGTCGTCGTTTCGCGCGAACCGAGCTGATTTACGACGTACTCGCTCTTATTGCGTTGACATAAAGCTTTTTCCGTACGCGATTTGCCGAAACGGCGTCGACTAGTTTGGGGAGACCCGAGTAAAATTCCTTGTCATAAAATAATAATCAAAAGGCTCGTACGACTTATTCAAAATATTGGAGTTGTAAACTTAAAATATGTAAACTTTTCATTGACGTTGGCTAAAATGCAGGTATACTTAATATACCTATGTACAATTGTACATAGAAATAGAATAAAAGTAACTTGAATATTTAAAGACGTAGTTCATTTACAGAAACCTTTCCGTGCGTAAAGTCTATAAATGCATAAAAATCCGAAACAAAACATTAAGATTCCACAAAACGTTTCGTAATCAGTTAGATGTTGCGTGGGGCGAATGGCTCGCGACTGGCCCTTCCCTAAAGGTCGTGGGCGCGAATAGGTCAGCGGGTACTCGCGCGAGCGCTGGAGCCCTAAGCTCAGATCATATTCCTTTGCAAAGTGCCCGTTATTATTTATGGAGATTAATCTTCAATACTCCGCAGTTAACCTTGAACGTAGCACTTATTACCAAAATTAAGGTTCTTCATTTCACACTTCGTGTGCGTTCGGCTGACGAGAAGCGTCTTTATGTTATTCGTACTAACTTTGTAGGAGCTCGGCACAGTGTCGGCACAGAACGACGGACACTGCGTGCTTACTATGAGCTGCCACGGCGTTATTAACGCGCAATTACTTTGTATCCATCCCGCTCGTACTGGCATATTGGCGCGAGCGAGCCGGATAGAAAGTAAATACGCGTTAATAACGCCGCGGCAGCTCATGGTACGGCTACTGGACTTCAGCGGGAACCAGCGCGCCTGCATGCTTTTCGTAGACCTTTACCTACTACATTATTTTATAAAAAATAAACACGAACAAAAGATACGCACTCCCGTGTAAATAAAAGAGACATTGCGATATTTGCGATACTCGCCCGGCGGTGATAGCTGATAGCTGGGGATCGCCGTGTCTCTTTTTTTTACACGGGAGTGCGTATCTTTTAAGTTCATAGCTTAATAGCTCGCGGTGAGAACAGTGCCTAAGTAAATGATTTTTTCATAACCGAAATATAAGAAATAAGACACGTATTGAAAATGTAGCATTCAGGGTAAAGACACTGAAATGGAGGTGGACTGATCACATAGTGAGATATAAGGATAAATTGAGTAAAACAATTATATGGTGGTTTCTGAGAGATAGGAAAAGGAAGAGAGGCTCACCAAAGGCAAGATGGGAAGATGAAATAATTAAATTCGTGGGTGCACAATGGACACGGCTAGCAAGAAACAAGGAAGAATGGAAAGGGAAGGAAGTGGCCCTTGCCAAACAGACCAAACCGATGTTGTCTGAAAAGAAATAACTATAAAAACTTACTAATCATTTTTAATTCAATTACAACAACACTCAATAATTTATGCAAATTGTCTGAATGAAGGCTTGTTTTTATTATTACTAACCGAAATATATTCAAAAATCTATACACGGATAAAGTGGCAGTAACAAATATCATCCCCATCTTATGAGTAAATACGGTAGAAACTGTAGAATAATATAGTGGTATATTTTTAAATTCACCATTTTGTGGGCTTTCTGGTAAGTTCTAATGGGCACCTCGCTTAGCCATAGACTCACAGGCAGACAGGTGGACAATGCGAAATTATTATTAGTTAGTTTAATTTATTACCTACGGAATATATTTTTTTGGGTACAGATTGTGCCTTTTTTAGAGAAGTGGCTCATTTTATGTCAGGTCCTTTTGGAGAGCAATCTGTAATAAAAATTAATTTAAGTTTAAGTTCAAAATTAATATTTTTATGTGTAACTTATTGTGAGTGCTGTTGCATGCCTGTTATTGAGGTACGGGCCGGTCAAGTACCCTATTTTTTTTTCTTTAATATTGTAAGCCTTGTATTTTGTTGGTGTGTCTTATAAATAAATAAAATAAAAAATAAAAAATCTTCGTACGAGACTCGTGAAAAACAAAATTCGTAACTAGTGTTGATTTAAAACACTCCTTTCGGTCGTGTTTTAATTTATCGCCACTCTTTTCGAATTTCATATTTTTCGCACTTGCATCGTAATATGCTATTTAAGCATGGTTATTAAACTTTAGTCAGGGGTCATAACATTTTTTTTAAATGCCTCAGTAAGATTTTTATACAAGAATAGTTCTTCGTTAAACGCATTCTTTAAAATTGTTTTCTCAAGGAAACGAATATTTCGTCCCGCATGATGAAAGCAAGTCGTTTAATTAAATGTAATTCTACTTTTTTCGTAATTGCGTGTGTCGTGTGACGTCCTGCTTAACGACCGGACACTCGATAATTTAAACACAGAGTATCTCTTTATTAGACAATTTTAACTACCAGGCGTTCACTCGAGGTCGCTTAAAACATATATCATGCATAAATAAAGTACATTAGTAAAATGGATAAGGAACATTATTAATTTATTACATTTAAACAGTTATTCTTCAAGTGCCTTTGTAAGTGGGTATTACTCGAAACGTATGAAGCAGTGAATTTTATGAATGAACTGTTTACTACTTAGTTATTATGTAATTTAGTGGTTTGATACGATCGCGTAATAATAATATGAGATATATGTAAATTTCGATTCGTGATTCTAGTGGTTTCGTGTTGCGCTCATTCATAGCCCGCCCACATTCTCTCTCTAATGTAAATTCCTTACAAAACTGTTAGTATAAGTCATAAAGAGCATTGTATCTACTTGAGAAGACGGAAAAGCAAAACCATGAATAAGTGTTGTACTATTTATTACAATTACATCGTAAAACTACAAGTCTGTATTGGATTCAAAACCTGCTAAGAAAAAACAAACACCGACTGATTCGAGGTCGTAATTATTGTAATGAAGTAGGTAATTATTACTTGTAAACGTCTCTTACTTATGCCATGTGAACTCCGCTCTCAGTGTTCGCATGTTTGTTGAACTTGTGCCGTTTAAATGATTTAAATGTATTCACGATGCGATTGTAAAGTAAATGTCACGACTTGTTGTTATCAATTACGAGGGCTGTTCTGAAAGTTTTTATTTAGTTGTTGCGGTTATACTTTCCTATTTCATCGAGTTGCCCGCAACGTGACATTTTGAAGCCTAAATATTATAACGAATGTAATGACAATAATTCACTTCATGTTTGAGAAAAATAGTTTGATACGCGAATCATGTTATAATCTCATGAGAAAACTGTCTTATATAAACATTAAACAGTGCTCGGATAAGTCATCGCAGAAACAGATATTGACATGAGACAAGACTGGTTACCTATAGAGTCGAGACTTAACATTATTATTATCTAAATCTGGTATGATCGTTATTTATTTATCATTTTGACCTTTAATGCCACGCATATGAAATATTTTTGTGGTGACAATTTCAGTTAGTAAAAATTATTTGCTGCTTGATAATGGATATTTCTGAATGTGATGGAAATAAATTAATAAATTCATTTCAATATATAAAAAAAATATAAGTGGATTAAAGACATAGGACAAAGACAATTTCAACATGTATGGTGCATAAATGTCATTGAAAAATATAGTTAAATAATATTGTACATACATAATGCGACTCATCGATCTTGTTCTTGCAATAGAACAAGATCGTCTTAAGAGAATCTTGCAATTGTTTTGCGATGACTTGTCCGAGCACTGCTTATAAACCGCCATCATCATTGTTAAAATTATGTTAAAGATTTTTTGTAAATATACATATGTATATACTCAGTCTAACCAGAGGGACCAGAGAGAGAGAGTCTACGTATATCTATGTATTTTTTTATCTCCCACCAGACCGTAACGGGCAAAGGCCGGATATATCGAATATTTAAATTTGTAAATTAATTTGTTTTTAACGTTACAGATAAATAGAAAAGCTGTGTTTCAACTGTAACTACATATCAAAAACTAACTGTTATATCGTTGAAAAGGACTTTAACTATGAATAAGGGTACAAAAAAAGATTTTTTTTTTTTAGTAAATGCTTTCGGAACTAACCGCAAAAAATAACTTTTGATTCGTAGTTATCAAAAATATGCTAAAAATCGTGAATATTAGGCTTATTAAAACAATTTAAAAGAAAACTACATAATTATGAACATAATCAGGCCAGCCTTTTAGAGTTTATGCAAAAACAATGGATTTTTAGTAAAACGTAAATGCTGTCATATATGTTTAAGGTATGGCCATTTTTAGTAAAACTTTTGTCTCGGAAGGGCCGATATTATTATAAGATTTCCCTATTATTATGGACAGACAACTACGGAACCCGATACTATATAAGGTCCTAATTTATTAGATGCAGATATTTTTACAGCTGATAGTACGCGGTCTCTGGAGTATATTAAACCGTGAAACATTATAGCTTTTACCATGTTTTTTTGGAGAAAACGGAAAAACAAATTTCCTACGTAAAAACACCCTGTTTATGTGATTCTTAAATGAAAACTCATTGAACAGATTCTAGTACCTCTTTTACGTACCACTTAACTGGAACTGGCCACTTCTAGTTGATAAATTAAATACTTTATTGTCAATGTCATGTTATTTTCCGTTGGATTGTGTCGCTTGATGACATGACAGACAGTGTTATTGTGATATGTGATAACGCACACATGATGATTTTAGACGAAATTATAATTATTTTTTTGACGGAAAAGCAAAACCATGAATAAGTGTTGTACTATTTATTACAATTACATCGTAAAACTACAAGTCTGTATTGGATTCAAAGCCTGCTAAGAAAAAACAAACACCGACTGATTCGAGGTCGTAATTATTGTAATGAAGTAGGTAATTATTACTTGTAAACGTCTCTTACTTATGCCATGTGAACTCCGCTCTCAGTGTTCGCATGTTTGTTGAACTTGTGCCGTTTAAATGATTTAAATGTATTCACGATGCGATTGTAAAGTAAATGTCACGACTTGTTGTTATCAATTACGAGGGCTGTTCTGAAAGTTTTTATTTAGTTGTTGCGGTTATACTTTCCTATTTCATCGAGTTGCCCGCAACGTGACATTTTGAAGCCTAAATATTATAACGAATGTAATGACAATAATTCACTTCATGTTTGAGAAAAATAGTTTGATACGCGAATCATGTTATAATCTCATGAGAAAACTGTCTTATATAAACATTAAACAGTGCTCGGATAAGTCATCGCAGAAACAGATATTGACATGAGACAAGACTGGTTACCTATAGAGTCGAGACTTAACATTATTATTATCTAAATCTGGTATGATCGTTATTTATTTATCATTTTGACCTTTAATGCCACGCATATGAAATATTTTTGTGGTGACAATTTCAGTTAGTAAAAATTATTTGCTGCTTGATAATGGATATTTCTGAATGTGATGGAAATAAATGTAATTAATAAATTCATTTCAATATATAAAAAAAATATAAGTGGATTAAAGACATAGGACAAAGACAATTTCAACATGTATGGTGCATAAATGTCATTGAAAAATATAGTTAAATAATATTGTACATACATAATGCGACTCATCGATCTTGTTCTTGCAATAGAACAAGATCGTCTTAAGAGAATCTTGCAATTGTTTTGCGATGACTTGTCCGAGCACTGCTTATAAACCGCCATCATCATTGTCATTAGAGTTAGGCTCGACACGTCTAAGTAAAACAAAATAATAAAAATATCTAGAAAGTTTTTTAAAACAAGTTTACACCGTCTTGAGCGGATTTGAAATATCCCTTAAAATGGTGTAAGTATTATTTAAATCGCATGAATAGAACCGGAGCAAATAAAAACTTACGGAATTGCCCCTTTAATAAACGAACCACAGATAAATACATAGTGTTCAGTGCTCTTTCGTAAAAATAAATACAATAATAACAATAACCTATTACAAGCTATGTGGAGCACGGCATGGCGGCAAGAATCATTATGATTTTGAACTTAAAACGCCTAGATCTGCGATAATAATTAAGTTCTACGATTAATATCTGTTGCTATTAATACTTATTTAGTTGTGTGTTTATCTAATAGTAATATATACCAATTTTAGCATAGCTCATTTTTTTTTCTGATAAAACACGTCTAGGGGCTATTAGAGCAGTTTGTAATGGCTGATCAATGGAATTTACTATGGTTTTTTAAACAATTGTTTTGAATAATTATTCTCCATTAAATCTTTACTTTTCCTTTCTAAACAATTTTGAATTAAATGCAATTTTTCATGCAAAATCGACAAATTTGGTTTCATTGAACAGTTCTTTTTTCAGTGTAGGTCCGTCTCAACTCTTTGTCAGCCTCCGTAGCTTAGTTGGTAGTGAGCCTGCCTACGAAGCTGGAGGTTCCGGGTTCGAATCCCGGCGAGGGCATTATTTGTGTATTTATATATCACAAATAGTGGGACTAGGTCGATTTGTGTAAAGATGTCCAAAAATATTTATTATTATTATTATTTATTTATTATTACACGCGTAAAACTGACTTTCGAAGCTGATTTCAGTTTTCTACATTCCAATACGGATTTTATTATCTAATATTCTTCTTTTCTTACACTATTGTGTCGCGCGCGAGTGTCCGCGTCAGCGTGGGTTTAATAAATACAGAGTTTTATTCTTAGAACTCACGCTATACCTAACTAAATACAGTCAGCTTTAAAAGCCGCCTTCAATATGAAGGCATTAGTACTTACGATACAGAATGTTTAATATGTTTAGCTACTTATGATGCCGATTGTATTTGATTGTTTTTAGAAAAAAACAGACAACCATTTCCCGTCAAAATTTTGCATAAATAATATCCTCCGTTATTAATGAAACTAGATTTTTCTTTTCATCGCTTTAATCGATCAATAACTGTTAATCGTGTAGCTTTTTACGAGAAAATCAGGCACTCTCAATTTATCAGGAGAAAAAATAGGTACTTATGCGAAAATTTAACACTTAAAACAAACTTTTTGCAGTCACGAGTTTCCTGCAATTATTTCTTGTATTTATTTTAAGATCGTGTTCCTACCTACATGTACCTACAGATTATTCTGAACTGTTTTTGCGCAGTTAACAATTAACGAATTCTGCTATGCCGTTTCCTGTGTTTACTATATCAGAGTTGAACCAACGCAATATTTTGCAGGTGTGACACTGGCAGAATGATTGCAATTACACAAATATGTGTAGGCAGTGTAGGTAGGTACTCTTGAGTACCTAGCTGTTTACTTACGCGACAGCTAGCACGTGCCCCGTCTACGTCTTCAGACCGCCTGGGAAGCCTCAGTAAGTTGCCTGTGAAAGAACTCGTTTTCCACAAATTACTCGACAAAAGTTAGAATCTATATTACTCGACATTGCGATGTGTAGGTAAGACAAACGGATAATCATACATTTATATTATAATATTTATAATCTTATAAATTTAAGGCTAACTTCCATTAATTAGCTAATCTTTTTCCAATCTTTCATAATATGAATTCCTAATACCTACCAATTGTGTCTAGGCACTAATCACGGATTACTTTTTCTTTAGAGGTATTCAATTCTAACGTGCCTTTTCTAAGTCAGACTATCCTACGGAACCCTAAGAAATGGAATGTTAAGGGAGCAGCGGTAGCATTCCAAGGATGTTTGGACGCATTCAGCGCCACCTGCGAGCCGCGACACACGATACTCCCTGTCGTTTCGTCCTGTGTGTTAAGGCCAGGATCTCCTAAATTCTACTTATGTTAAAGATTTTTTGTAAATATACATATGTATATACTCAGTCTAACCAGAGGGACCAGAGAGAGAGAGTCTACGTATATCTATGTATTTTTTTATCTCCCACCAGACCGTAACGGGCAAAGGCCGGATATATCGAATATTTAAATTTGTAAATTAATTTGTTTTTAACGTTACAGATAAATAGAAAAGCTGTGTTTCAACTGTAACTACATATCAAAAACTAACTGTTATATCGTTGAAAAGGACTTTAACTATGAATAAGGGTACAAAAAAAGATTTTTTTTTTTTAGTAAATGCTTTCGGAACTAACCGCAAAAAATAACTTTTGATTCGTAG